>JAMKCH010054901.1:0-124096 GCA_023653785.1 Ophioderma brevispina | reverse complement strand
AAGGGTAACGGCGACGGCGCCGGGGGATCAATCTGTGTGTTTACCTGGACGACTGGCTGGTGTACAGCCCGCCCAGGGTCGATGCACTGCTGCAACTCGAGTGAAATCGTACATGAAACGAACAGTGACGAGCCTGGGCTTTCTGGTCAAGCACCAGAAGTCCAATTTCGTTCCGACACAGACCCCCATCTTTCTGGTCACAGCTAGAACCGGTCCACGGGTTATCTGCCCGGCGCCCGAGCGGGTGTCGACCATGGGATCGTGGCTGATGGTCTCCACGGAGCCCCGCAATGCGACCTCATTCGCCTGCTCAGGGTGTTGGGGCTTGATGGCCAGTCCTGGTAATACCTGTCCGCAGACTGTCGCTTCACATGAGGGCCCTTCAGTTTGCACCTACTGCCAAGTTACCGACCCCAGTCGCACCTCCTTTACCAGGTTATCCCCGTGACTGCCCATCCCAGGAGGAGCTGAGTGGTGGATGCTTGCACCAACCTCTGGTTGATGAATTCCCAGCTCCTCCTCCACGACACGTCATATCGACGGACGCGTCGAAGAGTGGGGATGGGGTCATCTAGAGGAGGATCCCGTGTTCGACATGGTCGCCCGTGAAAAGCCGTCCTTCCACCTCACCTGCTCGAACTCTAGCAGTGGTTTACCCCTCAGGGAGTTCGCGTCCAGGCGGTGGCTGCAAGGTCATGATTCAGTCCGACAACACGACTGTAGTGGCCTATGGGAACAGGCAAGGGGGCACCAGGTCCCCCACCCTCTGTTGCACGCCATTCAACTTCTGATTGGTGGCAGCAGCGGCGGGATAATCCTCGTTTCGACGCACACCCATGTGTTTACCAACTCCTGGCGGACGTCTATCTCGGGTCCGACGGCCGGCCCCGAAGAACGGTCCCTACCCATGGGTCGTCCAGATGATCTTCGACAAGTTCTATTACCCGTCGATAGATCGCGTCGCAACGGAATCGCCAGCTCCCGGTGTTTTGCTCTTGGTACCCCCAGACCGGAGCATTCTCCGTGGACGCTCTATCTATCAGTTGGGCGGGCATGACAGCGTATGCATTTCCCCCCTTCCTCCTCTGATACATCGCGTTCTTCGCCAGATATCAGAGGAGATGCAACTGCATCATGTCGCCGGCCGTTTTGGCCTCGCCACCTGTGGTTCCGGCCCCTGGTAGACCTGCTCGCGGTCATCAGGCGCTACCGGCATGTCCCGGACCTCCGGGACATCGGTCGGACCAATGCGAATCTGAAGATAGAGCACCTGATGTTACTGCTTGGCCCTTGTCCGGAGTCGTCTCCATGAGGAGGCCTTTCGTCGAGAGCTGCAACCTGGCCGCTCGGGGTAGACGCCCAAGTCCGCTCAGAGCTTACTCTGGACGTCTGGGCGTCTACTACCGGTGGTGCGACAGAGGGAGCTCGATCCCACTGTTGCCACTGTAGGCCGAGGTGGCAGACTTCTTGTTGGAGCGATTTGATGCTGGACTGGAGGCCGCCACCTTCCGAAAAAACTACAAATCTGCCTATGCGTCGATCCCAGAGGGTTTGGATGATGGAACCAGACTTGGCTACTCGGCCGCCCTCAAGCTTCTACTCCGGACGTTATGTACTACCGGCCCCCGGAGAGAATGATTGTACCTTCATGGAACCTCAACAAGGCGTTGGACTATCTACGCTGAGCCCTTTCGATCCCATTGATGACGCTACTTTGGCTAACCTGACGTTGAAGACCGTTTCTCATCTTCATTGCTTCGGGACTCCGCCAGTCCCGGAGCTGCATGCGCTAGCCGTAGGCGATGCTATCCAGTTCTCCAATGCCGGTGCTACGCTTTACTTTCGTCCGGTTTTCTCGCAAAGAACGAGTGTAGCGCCTTTTCCGCGTCCCCCGTCTTCCTCCCGAAGATCAGTACGGTTTCCTCTTTGAGGGACAGATTCGGTTCCTGTTCGCGCTTAAAAATGGGGGGTATGTTTAAGAGGACGTGCCCCATCAGGGGGACCACTAATCAGCTCTTCAATCACACGGTTGCCCCTCCCGGGCCGCGACGAGCCTACGCTAGCTAGGTGGGTAGTTAGAATTATCACGAGCCGCAGCTGTTTCCAAATTCCGCGAGTTTTGGGGGGGAGTTTTTTTTCGCAGCTCATTCCACCGAGCTATCCGCTATCTCTTTCGCCTTTCAGCGCGGCGTCTCCCTTGCCGAACTCTGCGCAGCGGTTTCATGGCGCTCCTCCACTCTTTCACTACAACGTACCTTCTACACGTCATCCCCGAACGAGCTAGATTTGGCCCGGCTGTCTACACAGATCGACTCTCAGGACGATTAATGGTAAGTGCAAATATCTGCTTCGCCCAGGGGTCTCATGAGTTTTGCGCTTGTTTTAGTTCTTTGATTAGACTTGCTTGCAATTCGAATTCAATTTCGATTCACGCAATCCTGATGTGACGTTTTTCATCCTGCACCGCCTCCTAGGACCTGTTCTAATCTGGCGATGTTATGCAGTTGTTTCATCCACATCGGATTGAAGGTAAGCAGATTTCCTGTATGAAGTCATGTAGAACATGGGTTTCTAATGATCGTAAGGTGCTTTGCTTACCTTCTCCGATGTTGATTCCCGGCCGTCCCGCCCCCCCTGCCGATGTTGATCTTGTCGGGGGTAACGAAAAAGGAAGAGGAAATTGTGGGTATGACTCTGGGGAGGTGACGTCCATACAGGTTGATCGAAATGAATATATTTATGTTGTGTCAAGAATATTTTCAGGGAGGTTCTGCATCTGCCTAAAGACAAGCAAGGTGTTACATCACATCGGAGTAAGTAAGGCAGCATCTCCTTACGAGTCTAGAACACCACTGTTCTTACATTTTATGACCGGGAGTCTTTTAACAAATTAATTATTACCAAGTTACAATGGGAAGTCTGCAAAATACAGTCCGCGAATGACAGATAATTACGGATATATATAAAAACCTCTGTACGTTTCTTTTTCTTTACCCATTTTTGATTTTTGTTGATGCCCATATTGTCCATTTTGGCATTTATAGGCAATTTCGTCCTCTTGTTTAATTTGTTAAATTTACTGTAGATCAACGAGCCATGTGTTAAATCGCCGTGGCGGTATCTGGCGCAAAGAGTTTTTGGGGTATTGAACAGAGTTAGTCATTGGAACAGTTATACGTCTTGAGGCTTAATGCTGATATTGTGGTGAATTGGGTACGAGTACTATGGGGGATTTGTACATCTATCTGGGTTGGGGGGGTGGTAATATGGGGGATTGGTGTATGTGAGAATTTTACAAGGGGTGGGGATGGATATGGTGTGCGAAACCATAGTCTTGTAGTGTTGGGTTTAAGGAGATTGGTCGGGGAGGGTGAGTGATTAATAAAGACGTTTTTAATGTCTCATTTTAATCACGGCTGTAATGTCAACTGAAATAACATTATGTTGCGTAATTGTAATCTCAAAACCAATTCCGGATGCTTTTTGAAATGAAAGTATTTTTTTTAATATCTTCTTTTTTTATTTCAGGAATTGAGTACACCAAAGGACCCTCGGGCGCACTTTGCTTTCAAAAATCGGCGCCCGGGTCCGATTTTTCTTCTTCGAGCACCAAAACTTGGGAACCACTGGCTAAAAATCGCCTGGTGGCCCGCTAAGGAGGCTTGCACATAGAGGCCTAACTGGAAGAATTGGTAAAATGTAAAAAAGAAAAATTAATATTCGGAATGTGTATGTCACCTTTCAATTTTTATGGTTCATTTGAATTTATGGATCATCATTATTCTATGTGCATTAAACATTGATACACAATTAAGTTTGTTTACTCAGTTTATATCTTGTCCTACATTTAGTGCCTTTGCCCTTTGCGCATCCGCTTCAAATTTTTACCATTCACGCAACACACACACACCCTCAAACACACACACACACACACACCCCCACCACACACACACACACCACACCACACACACCCACACACACACACATCAGCACACCTAGTTAATTAAAGCTAACCTCCCAAATTACCACAAAAATCCATACGACATGTATGCTACCATCGTCATTTTGGGTATTTGGGGTTCCACAGATGTAGTAAATACATGTACACTTCCCATATTGGACGATCTTGTTGGACACGCTGTTGCGTATTTTCTAGCTAATCTGAAGGTTATTTCCAAGCCACCCCTAATATTATGGGCACTTTTTTCTTTGTAGGCGTTAATTTTCTAGGGTTTTATTGATTTTTCCTGAGGGGTAAAATGGCCCAGTAGCACATATCAGACACGGGGCTAATTTATTTTTCACACTATATCCCCATGATGCATTATCGACTGATAAACTATATTGCCTAATGATATTTAAAAAATGCAGCTGAAAGTTAGACTCAGGGGGTTGAAAAAATGTTAAATTTCGGGAAGATAGTCCATTTCACAGATTTCCCACTATAGCTTTGTACCATTCCCTCCACTGACCAAGTTTTCCCTCTAAATGGCCAACTTTCCTGGGATGGAGCTTCTATTCCCCACTTTTTGAGCCATGGTTATACTCAAAATCATTTAAAAATGACTCTGTACTGTCATAAAAGTTCATTATTACCCAACTGGGCCTCTCTGGTGATCTTGATCTTTCCGAGTGTGGCCCCAGGAATTCTTGGAATAAACATTTTTTTGTTCAGCGCACAGCAAATTTACATGATGCACGTACTGCAGTTTGTGTCGCCTCTTCACACATGGTACAATGTATGTAACCATGTCTATTCTGTACACACGCCCGTTTCTGTGCTAGCCAAGCTGTTCTAGATAAGTATTACAAATTTGAAGATTCCATTTTCACCCTTGCATTGGAATGGCCCTGAGCCCCTTGTGATTACATGTACTTATTGGTATATAATTCAGGAGTCCATGACGTCAACATGTGTGATGCAATTGCATTTTTTTTTTTTGGCTTGTTTTTAACAAATTTATCTTAAACTTGGTAGTGTTTTTAAAATCGAAAATCATAATATCTTAAACAATTACAGCATTAAAATTTACGATCAATTTGCGACAATAATTTGGTATTTTCACACCATACATGTATGAGGCAAGTTTCATTCAACCTGTACAACATAGTTGCAACTTTTCCAGAAATTCGGATTTTCCATAATAAAACACATTTTTACATTCCGGATTTTTTTTTGTTTAATTTTATTTTTTTTTTTTCAATTTCTGCGATCAAAGTATAGTCTATCTGCCGAATCTTACGTGCGAATTCGATCTACTCTGGAAGAATTTGTTTATTTTGTATGTTCTGTCGTAAATGGACAGAAATTATAATACGCCGATGCAGCTAATTTGCTCCTTTTTTTTTTTTTTTTTTTTAATTTTGTATTTTTTTTTTTTAACGTAAAGGGCTTGTTCCGATTTATGGGTATTGTGTTCTCCACTTGGTATGAGAGCCTGGCAACTGCACATACACCCCCTCAAGTCCGGGAAACCAATCTTGCAGTTTTGATGGTAGACGCATAGCATGTTGCAAAGCCCTTTCAATACTGTGCTAATTTGATGGTTAACCCCTAAAACGCAGTTTTTTTTGTTATACTTGGAATGAAATGGATTTGAGGGCTCAAGTTTCAGGCCACAATGAGAAAAATATGCCTTCATCATCTGAAATCAAAATCGATACTACTTCCAGGTAAATCAGGGGGGTCCCAACTGCAATCGAACACACACCTTTAACATCAAAACGCGACATCAGATTTAACTGAATTTTTGTAAATACTTGTTCTTGAGGATAAAGGTTGATTCAACTTAAAATTAAAATGTGCTAGATACATGTGGTGGAAATGCACCTTCAAGTATTGCATCAGGGCCTTCCTGTTTTCATTCATAGCTTTTCTTTTCAATCATATACTGTTGCTAATTTGCTAATGTTAAAAAGAAACACGTCACATCCGACAACGCTACCAGTCCACCGTGCTGGGCCGCGCATCCATGTTTCATGACCCCAGGCCTGAGTTAAAAATAAATACTGTACTTTGGGCATGCCAAATTCATTATACATGTATGTCTGTCACACACAAAATAAACTGTGTACAAAATTTTATTGTAATTGGTAGTAAACCGATTCAATCATGTTTCTTCTATTCGGGAGGAGATTCTGGTGTCCTGTTCGGGCCTTGTAAAAAATGTTATGTTAAGAGGACGCGCCCCATCAGGGGGCCCACGAATCAGCTCTTAATCACAACGGTTGCCCCTCACGGGGCCGCGACGAAGGCTACGCTAGATAGGTGGGTAGTTAAAGATATCACAGACGCCGCAGCTGTTCCAAAATTCCGCGAGTGTCGCGGCTCATCCACCAGAGGCTATAGACGAGGTCTTTCGCCTTTCAGCGCGGCGTCTCCCTTGCCGAACTGCGCAGAGGTTTAATGGCGCGCCTTCAACTACTTTCACTACAAGTACCTCGGACACGTCACACAGAAAGAGTAGATTTGCCCGAGCTGTCCTACACAGATCGGACTCTCGGACAATTAATGGTAAGTGCAAATATCTGCGTCGCCCCCCAGGGTGTTGTCTCATGATTTTTGGCGCCTTGTTATTTAGGTCTTGATTCGAATTGCTTGCAATTCGAATTCATTTCGATTCACGCATCCTGATGTGGACGTTTTGAATTCCTGCACCGCCTCCTATTACCTGTGCTAAGATGGCGATGTTTATGCAATTGGTTACATCACATCGGATTGAAGGTAAGCAGATTCCTGTTGAGTCAGTAAGAACAGTGGTGTGCTAATGATTGAAGGAAATGCTTGCTTACCTTCTCGGATGTTGATTCCCGGCCCATCCCGCCCCCTGCAGGCTGTGATCTGTCGAGGGGAAGACGAAAAGAGGAAGAGGATTGTGGGTTGACGTCACATGGGGAGGTGACGTCATTTACAGGGTGATCGAAATGAATATATTGTATTGTGGGATATATTTTCATGGGAGTTTCTGCATCGGCCTAAAAGACAATGACAATTTGTTACAATCAACATAGGAGTAAGTAGGTAAGGCAAGCATTCCTTACAAGTCATTAAAACACCACTGTTCTTACAGTATGACCGGGGGAGTTATTTTACACAAATTATTAATTACGCAAGTACAATGGTGGAAAGTCTCAAAAATAAAGTCACGAAATCGACAGAAATTACGGGAAGATATAAAAACTCTGTACTGTCTTGTTGCTTTACCCATTTTTTATTTGTTATGCCCATAGGGTCCATTTTGGCATTAGAGGCAATATGGCGCAATCAGTGTTTAATTTTGTTAAATTTACTGTAGATGTCATAGTATCAATGTGTTTATCGCCGTGTATCGGGCCCAAAAAGGTTTTGAATGTAGCATTTAATTCACGGCCGGTTAAATGTTCACTGAAATAACAATTTATGTTGGTAATGTAATTTCAAACCAATTCGGATGCCTGTGAAATGAAAGTATTCAATAACTTTTAAATTACAGATTGGTACACCCAAGGACCGGGCGCAATTTTGCTTTCAAAATCCGGCGCCCGGGCTGGTGCCGATTTTTCTGTCTTACCGAGCACCAAAATTGGGAACCACTGGATAAAAATCGCTGGTGCCCGGCTAAGGAAAGGCTTGCCACATAGAGGCCTACTGGAAGAATTGGTAAAATGTAAAAAGAAAATGAATATTAGGGAAGTGTGTATGTTCAACTGTCAAGTATGTATAGTCATTTGAATTATGGATAGATCATTGATTCATATGGGCAGTAAACATTGATACACAAGTAAACTAGTCTTGTACTCAGTTTATCTGTGTCTACATGTATGTGCCTTTGCCCTTTGCATAAGCTATCAAATTTTACACATTCACGCAACACACACCCACCCTCACACACACACACACACACACCCCACACCACAAACACACACACCCCACACCCAACACACACCACACCACACACACACATACACACACCTAGGTAATAAAGCTAACCTCCCAAATTACCACAAATTACCAGACTACATGTATGCTACCATCTGTATTTTGTGGTTAGGGGTTGCCAGATGTAGTACATACATGTACACTTCCCATATTGGACGATGCTAGTTTGGGGACCGCTGTTCGTATTTTCTAGCTAAATGAAGGGTTATTTCCAAGCCACACTAATATTATGGGCATTTTTCTTTGTAGGGTAATTTTATAGGTTTTATTCATTTTTTCCTGAGGGGTAAAATTAAAATGCCCAGTAGGCACAGACAGCAATGAGCTATTTATTTTCACTAAATGCCCATGATGCATTATCAGCACTGATAAAAACTATGATTGCCTATGATTATTAAAAAAATGCGCTGAAAGTTATACTCAGGGGTGGAAAAAATGTAAAATGTCCGGGAATGATAGTCGCATTCTCACCAGATTTCCCACTTATCTTATGTACAAATTTCCCTCCAAATGACCAAGTTTCCCTCTTAAATGGCCAACTTTCATGGGAAGGAGCTTTCCTCAATTCCACACTTTTTTGAGCCATGGTTGATACTCAAACATTAAAATGACTCTGATAGTGTGATAAAGTTCAGTTATTACCCAAATTGGGCCTCTCTGGTGATCTTGATCTTTCCGAGTGTGGGCCCAGGAATTCGTGGAATAAACATTTTTTTGTTAAGCGCACAGCATTACATGAATGCACGTACTGCAGTTGTGTCGCACTCTTCACACATGGTACATGTATGTACCACAATGGTCTATTATGTACACACGACTGATGGCTGTGCTAGCCAAGTGTTCTAGATAAGTATTACAAATTTGAAGATTCATTTTCACCCTTGCCATTGGGAATGCCTGTAGCACCCTGCTATTTACTGTGTTTGTTTTTTTTTTTTTTTTTTTAAACCAAAATTTTTAATCTGGCAGTCCACTTGTTACCAAAATGTGCAATTGCATTTTTTTTTTTGCTTGGGTTACAAATGTATCTAAACTTGGTAGTGTTTTTTAAATGAAACTAATAATAATAACAAGTACAGCGTTAAAATTACTGATCAATTGAGACAAATCTTTGCTATTTTCACAGACATTACATTATGAGGCAAGTTTCAGTCAACCTGTATCAAAACAGAGTTGCAAAACTTTGCCAGAAAGTTCTGGATTTTCAATAAATAAAAAACATTTAAATTTCCGGATTTTTTTTGTTTCAATTTTATTTTTTTTTCAATTCTGAGATCAAAGTATAGTCTATATGCCAATTCTACGTGTGAAATTCGATTTATCGTAGAAATTTGTGATTTGGTATTTTCTGTCGTACAATGGACAGAAATTAATTAAAAATACGACCGATGAGGCTATTTGCTCTTAAAGGTGCTTGTTACGTTCGGTATCGTGTTCTCCACTTGGTATGAGAGGCTGGCATTGCACATACAACCAATCAAGTACCGTGGGAAACAAAACTTGCAGTTTTGATGGTAGACGCAATAATTAATGCATGTTGCAAAGCCCTATTCAAATACTGTGCTAATATTGCATGGTTAACCCCTTAAAACGGCAGTTTTTTGTTATATCTTGGGAATGAAATGGATTTGAGGGCTCAAGTTACAGGCCGCGACAATGAGAAAATATGCCTTTAATCTGAAATCAACATCGATATACTTCCAGGTTTAACCAATCAGGGGGTGTTCCCAAAGACGATCGGTAACACACACCTTTAACATCAAACGCAACATCAGATTTAACTGAAATTTTGTAAATAACTCCGTTCTGCGATAAAGTTGTTCGTAATTAAATTAATGTGCTAGGATCATGAAATGCACCTTCAAGTAATTGCATCAGGGCCTTCTGTTTTCATTCATAGCTTTTCTTTTCAATCCAATATACTGTTGCTAATTTGCTATAGTTAAAAAAGAAACACTTCACAGCCGACAATCGCTACAGTCCACCGTGCTGGGCCGCGCATCCATGTTCATGACCCCAGGCCTGAGTTAAAAATAAATACTGTACTTTGGGCATTGCAAATTACATTATACATGTATGTGCTGTCACACCCAAATAAAATGTGTACAAAATTTTATGGTAATTGGTAAGTAACCGATTCAATCATGTGTCAAAATTGCATTGTTCTTACTTTAACCATGTCACTTTGTATTTTTCCCTCAAAAAACGACCCAAAACATAACTTGAAACTTCAAAATTTTACTGCATTGGTGTAATAATGCTTTGTCAACAAAATGGTCATCAGATTGTGTGATTTGATGACTTGTACTTCAGCATGTGCTTGCTGAAAATTTTTCTGCAATATTATAATACGGTAATTGGTAATGATATGTGAATTTCATTTTGTTTTATTAGCCATAAATTGCTGTAATATTATAAAGTGCCACACAAAACTTGTGTAGTTTGACAGCTGGGTATTGATCAAAGGGCAAAGTCCAAATATTTATTCCTTTGTTCATCTTTCTGACCTCACTTGGGAGAGGGTATTTTGTAAACGGAGAAATTAAGTATGTATTATCTTTTTTTTGGGGGGGGGGGGGTGTACACAACTTTGTAATTGTTGTTTAAAGGTGCATTTTGTGTTTTAGCAGTGTTTTTGATTCACTTGCTATTCTTCAGAAAAGTTTATTTCCCTGATTTCAGGTGATTTGGTTTCTGTGTGTTTGGTGTTATGAGCAAATGTGTTTAATTACTGTCCCATGTAGGCTATTGTGCTGTAATTTCTGTCTTTGGACAGAAGATACAAAGTGGCAAATTTATTGAAGAGAAAATTCCCATTGCCAGGGGTCTCAGCGAGTCCCGGGAATAGTGTAAAAGTTAGAGTTAGCAGTAGCACTTTTGAAGCCAAACACCTAGTACAAGTACGAAGTATGATTCACAAAGCTGGTAAAAATGCAAAACTGCCCACTGAGCACTGAGAGTAGGTTATTAATTTCTAGTTGCAGAGTTACAGTTCTGGGTATTTTTAGTTTCTGGGTACGGTTCAAAAGCACAATACTGCTTAAATTTGTAGGCCAAATGAATCATTACTAATGGTTAGGGCAATTATTGCTTCATATTCCAACACCCCAACCCATACATACTAACCTTTTAACCATGTCCCTATCCCTAAAATATGTCCAAAATCAAGTTAACATGGCGATAAACAACAGTTCTGTGATGCTGGAGTTGATAGTTGGCCAGGTGCCTAACACTTGGAGTGAGATGGTAGCAATCAGGTGTTGCATGTGAAGAGTTGGGCCAATAATACAGGCTGACAGATGATGCCCAGTGTTGGTAGTATTTGGTATGCAACACACTATGGGACATTTCACTCTGTGCGCAAGGTCACAGCTATATCCTGAGGTCAGCAATGTAGTCCCCAGGATCTATTTACTCATCTTGCTATTTGACAGTTCTCCCTGTAAAAAATATTCTTGTGTGGTTTCATTTGGGTAACCTTTGTTTTGGTTGCTGTTTTTGTTGTTGATTGTGTTGTTGTTATATAACCCTATATTGAGGGGTAATAAATGTATCAGTGCCCATTGAATGGGTCATTTCTAGGATAAAACATCCATATTTTTTTGATATTCAAGTCAAAATCGCTTCATTGTACCGTTTGGCTGTTAGAAATGACTTTTCGGGCAATTTTGCAAAAAAGGACCCATTTTTGAGTGGCAACGTTTAGTCCTAAATATAGATTGATTTGAGCCTTTTTAATGATAATTCCTTAGAACTGATAAATATTTGAAATAAGCAGAAATTTCTGTCATTATTTTGGCAAGTTTCATACCATAGGTGTTTGAATCTGCTGTTTCGTATGACAAAAGTTACTTATAAAATCAGGATTAAATTTGCAGCAATCCCTGCATATAGCAAATTTGGAGATAGTTGGCAGTGGTTGCATAGAACTGGGTCCCATGCAGCTCCCTGGTTGCTCTCAAATGTAGTATTCACTTGTAATTACCGGCCACTTGCCTAAGGGCATTTGTGATTTCACTGTTTAATATATTAGGATGATAAAGTGAGGAAAAATAATATTGTGGACTGGGCCCAAATATAAATTAGCACAATTTTATCCAAGGGATAAGCTCAGCAGTTTGATTATTAAAAGTGAAGTAGATTAGATGTGGAATGGGATCAAGTTTCCCCCAGAAATAGCATCTTCCTCTCAACAAATAAATTGCAAATGCTACTGCAGATTGTCAATGTATTCCATTTGAAGTTGTCTTGAATCTTTAATAACGTGGCAGCAACGCAGGTAAGGTTTCTAAATTTAGCCCCTCATTGAGTCTGACATAATAATGAGATGCTGCTTGCCTGACAATTTCAGGCCAGAGGCTCCCTACCACCTCATTGAGCCTATCATTCCCCGTCTTTATTCCCAAGATATTTGTTGAGCATAATTTGGCCATGGTTTTTGCAGAGCTATTCCGACACTATTAATCAGACTAATGGAAGATGGCTTAATTCCATTTTTTTTTGCATTTTCCATGTAACCCAAGCACAATGTTGAACTTGGAAATTTTAAAGAATTGGTGGAAATAAGGGCAGCTTTTCCAAATTTTGAATCAGAAGGTCAATTTGTAATGCTGCACACCTGTTAAGTTGATACAAACTTGGCTTTCTGGAAATTTGGCATAAAAGAAGTATTTAAAAATGAAAAAAAAAATAATCGCAAAACACAGGGAAAAATAGAACAAGTTAAAGAATCTTGTATTTTACATATACATGTACCTACATGTTTCAACACAGATTTTTCACAGATCTTATTTCCTCCCAAAGTGTTAATTTACTCAAAACATTTTTTAAAACATTTTCATGACAGGATTAAACAACATTAATTGAATTTCTATATGTTGAACCAATCTTGAAAGTCAACAATTATAGGATTTCCATCTGAATTATTTAAAAAAATAAACTACTACTAGGTATAGCACAACATTTTTAGAAATGCATCCAACACAAATACGTTTTTGTTCATATGAAGCAGCTTGATGAAAGAAACTCGGAACAGAAAGAATTTTTGAAAACGGACGCACCGTTTTCAAATTATGCCCAATTTTGTTTGCTTATTTTGACGTGTTTTTCAGCCATTTTGGACAAAAATAGCAAAAATGGCCGATTTCACTTTATTGCATCAAAAGAAAAAAAAGAACCAACAACTTAATACTCCTTTCCTACAAGTCTTGTGGTCCAACTTCAGGAACCTTAGCAATTCAGGGCTATTAATGCTTTCATTAGTTAAGAATTGAGGGGCAAATATTCAATTTTTTTTTTTCAAATTTTAACATGGGAAACATCAAAATGATGACTAAAATGACCAATTCTACCTGATTACCATGGATTTACACAAAATTTTCTATATTTTGGGAGTTTCAATTTGCAAAATTGGATGTTTGAAAACAAATCTGACATTTCATATGAGCATTTTATTTTAAATAATTTAAATTAAGCTTATTTTTATGCATTTTAATGGTAATGATGAAATGTCATGTAGCAGCTATTTTAATCAACGTATTAGAAGCATACATAGAAATAGCTGCCTTTTTTAATAATATAATTTTTGGTAATAAAGGGGTGTTTCTGGTGGAAAAATTCAGAAGTGTTTATGTTAGCATATTCTTTAAGATGTAACCTTTCATGTGTTATGTCAGAAAAAACTAAATGTTTTTTAATTTTGGAAATACTTGAATATTGATTAATTAACGACTCTAATTAAAAATGCGAAATTTATGAATTTTTTTCTGGCGTGGAGTCACCTTCACCAGAGTTTTACCTAAGTGCTTAACAGCTTTTATTGCAATTTTTTATCAGAAACACATCGGAATTACACTGTTTAGATGCTTGCCTTTGAGTAAAATAGCAAGGTGCAGCAATATTAAGGGTCAAAGGTCATCTTAAAGTTAATGTAGAAGACTCCTACTTGGTCAGATCATAGATAAACCTAAATTTTAATGAAGGACAGATATCATGTTTTCATCAAGAGAAGATATCAGTAGCTTCCCACAATGCATTGCTTCCAATGGAAGATTTGACATCGGAGTCATGTGAATCGTTAGTGATGAAACATTCTTAAAATGCAGGATTGTGATCAGGAGTACTGTCCATTAGCAGTTCATCTCTATACGGATTCACATGTAGCCTGTACAAAACCTCCATTGGAAGCAATGCATTGTGGGAAGCTACTGCAATCTTCTCTTGTTTTCATCTATCATATTTTTGATACATTCTGACCCAATATTGCTGGAAGAGAAGAGCCTTTTGAAAGGGGTATAAATTAAGATTTTTGCATGTGGCTGAAAATTTTGCACCTGTAAGTGATATGCCTACTACTACAGGGACTCAACAAACCTTAATTTAATAAGTAATTTAATTGAAATGCTGTCCATTTCAGTTCCAATCCTTTCAGGTGTGGTCCATTCGTGAACAATGTATCAATACATTTGATTTCATCCCAGTGTTATGTTATATTTTATCCCCGATGTATGGGAGTCGGGATGGTTGGGTTTTAAAGAATCTCTAGAGCAGCTTAAGACAATGACTTCAGTTCCAAGGCCAACTCGGATATTTTGAAATCTTAATTTAAAAAGAGGGCCTTTTCCGATCTTACTATACCCAATCAAATTCTGTGTGTGTGCATATTTGTGTGTTAGAGTATCGGTTAACTTTTTTTTTTCAATTGCATGTTCATGGACACCTTAACTTCAATTGCCACCAAACTCAGTCCTAGGAACACCATAGAGACTTGCATGTTTAAAGGTCACATAGCAAGGTTAAAGGTCACATAGCAAGGTTAAAGGTCATTCAGCTTGTGCAGAGAGTGAAGAGAGGATATCAAATAAAGCAGGCGACACTAGTGGTTCCTGAATCAGCTTTTTTTGGACACAGCCCTAGTATTAAAATAGTTCAAAAATTATTGCCTGAACTGCTTAATTCCAAAGTTTCAGACATACCAATTTTCCCATTTTTTTTGCCTATGCCTGGTTACAAAGTGCAATCCTCATAAGATGACATGATTACCCTTAACCCCTGTTAACAACTCAGTGTATTTGTCATGTTATTTTAAAGCAAGATGAACCTTCACCATGTTCTCTCAGCATACTACAAACATCCAAGGAATATTATCAGAAGCCAACAAAGTAGCTCATCAGACCTGGTAGACTGGTCCACAGAAAAAAATTCCTTGGAGGGAAAAACAGAGGAGAAATAATTCCCTGATCTTTGTTAGGGGAAACAACAGTGCTTGTTAATGTGTCGCGCATGCCGCATTACCATGTTATGAAAATGATCGTAGGGATATCTGTGCTGATCTAATGACCGTCGCTGCAGACTCAGACGGGATTATGCAGTGGAATTAGATATTCATTTCATTGTATACAGTGCATGATGGGTTGGCTGAGCTGTGCGATGCTGTTATTATCGAGCCTATATCCCTATGCCCCGGCGGTTGTAAAGTTCAAAAGTGCATTGTGTACGATAGCCCACATCAGTGTTACGCATGTACAAAACATGTTTATGATGAAATGATCGTCTAGGAGGGCATCCTAAAACTGGCCGTGCCATTCTCAGTGAGTTACACACTGGCAACTGCAAAGTTTCTCATTTTCTTTTGTGAGATTGCAAACTGCTAGAGTATCTCAAGAAGTGTTTGAATTGACTCTCTGAAAAAGATTTTTGTGATTTTGTGCACAACATTTTATAATTTATTGGAAGTTATATTAATTGGCTGCAAAAGTCTCAAGGATACATGGGTTTTTTATGCCTCTGGCTTGAAAAGCAGAAAGGGGATTTTGCAATATAGGCGCGGCATGCGTATGTTCCATTTGGTTAGGTTTCAGCTTTTAGCCTTTTCAGGTCGTCTTCAAAAAGTTGAAGTCCGATTGAAAACAGACTTGGGGTTAAGGCGCAATAGGTGGTTCCTCAATGACGTAAATATAACCCCAGACCCGAAGATTCTCCAGAAACGGCTCCGTAACCAAAATCGAGGGGCCCAAAAGTATTAATGAGATCGCACTTCATTTAACATAGTTCTTGGGCACACCCATATTTGGGTTAGTATCGTCGGATTTGGAAAGTCCTTATGTAGTTATGAGACAACGCGAGTTCGTAGTATTTTACGTTCGTCACAATTAGTGAGTGAAAACAACAACAACAACTGAGGCCACACATGCTATCTCACGGACTCACATATCTCTTTTCTAAGCAAAAATTAACAAGGGGGTCATCGGGAGAGACTTTTTGTGCATTAGGGAGGCAGGAATCTTTTAGAAGCATAGTTTCTTCAATCGATTGGTTTTCGCATAATTATTGCAGAAAAATAGGTCAGATCAGACAATGGAATAAGGGAATGCAACACTGGTAACAAATATCGCGTGACGCACAGTTTTTATAGCGTGTATGTGCTTGCGCCTCAACAGTGACTACACGCGCGTGCTTACGCGCAACAACACGGCGCGCTGTGTGTGAGAGAAACCGGTTACGGGCTTGGGCTATTCCATATACACTGCGATTATCCTCTTGGTTTAAATTCCAGCTCTAGGGAGTTCATTCCATGTGGATGTCACAGGTCAGGATCAAGGGGTCAATGGTCATCTGAGCTCATGTTCGTTTGGTTAGGTTTTCGTTTTTAGGTCTTGGAAAGTGGGATAGTCTGAGGATGAAAACCAGACGAGGTTTAAAATGTGCAATAGGGGTTCTTCATATGGATATGTCAAAGGTCATGGAACAGGGTCAAAGGTCATCTGAGCTCATGTGCCATACTGCCATCTTGCCAGAGGGGCTTACTCAAGTTTACTTGTTGTATTTTTGAATGGCCGCTCCATGTTAATTCATGCAACAACTGGGCACAACTGGCGAATTTGATTGGTTTCATAGTGTTATTATATGAATTAACCAATCACAGCATGGTAAGAGAATCATAATTGTTGCATACAGCTGTATAGAAGCATTTTATTGGCTACACAGATGTTTATAATCATGTAATGAGCCATCAGAGATGCTGTAAGAAAGGCGTAAGAAAGTTGGTAGACATCAGGATTGTTGATGTTCTTCATTCATTGTTGATTCGAGAAACCATATGGCAGGATTAAAAATAGAAAGCCGCCCACAGAAGTGATAGTACATGAAGAAAGATACCCTACTTGCAAGTTGATTTGTAAAGGTCAAGTGTAATTTCAGGACGAATTTAATTTCAAACCTGGAAAACAATTGCATAAAGTTGTCCTTTCTGTTGCGTACAAAAGTGATGAGCATCCTTGGCATATTTGAAATAGAAACAAACCAACACAATTTTACAGTGGTGGAGACTTGAAATTGAGCCACGTCTACTGAAATGGTTAAAAATTCACATTTTGGTTGTGGGGGAAAAAAATTTCAATATATGAATTTGGAATTGTAGATAATAATTTAAAACAACCTTGTCTGCCGGATTGGTGATTTAAGTCAAGTAATCTTGCATCCACTGCAGATTACAGGAAGTTGCATTTTGATCTTTCAAAATTGAAGTTGGGTAAATGGTACAACAATCAGCAGCCAGAATTGTTGCTCTTGATAAATAGTGGACTAAAAGTAGGAATACGGCCCCTAATTGCCCAAAAGGCTTCAGTAAATTGTTTTAAATTTGTCTTTAGAGTTTCCTTTTCTGATTTTTTTTTTTTTTATGGAGAGGGGAATTCCATATTGCGTAAAAGCAAAGTGCATAAAATCTAAAATAATATTCACGAAACCCAGCATATAACATCTACAGCCTGCAGTGTTGTATATAAAATGTTTTGTTTCAAAGCAAATTTTCTCTAAAACACCGTTAATTTCATTATGCAAGATTTAAAGAGTTCATAACCCCCTAAAAAAACTCTTAAAAATAGAAATAATGTCACAGTCTGCAGAAAAAAATACAGTAATGTGCAAGTGCAGTTCTAAAAAAAAATTGGTAGGGAAAATGGAATGACTTGTAAAATTACCAAAATTGGATAAAAATGCTTTAAATTAGTGCATCCAGAGGTTAGTTTGTAGCCATATTTAAAGGTGTAATTTGTGATCCTAGCACCTTCATTGTGTCGTCTGCAAGAATTGCAGAAGGCACATAGGGATTACTCTGGTCATATGTCTGTGTATCTGTGTGTGTCTCTGTGGTCAAAATGTTAACCCTTAATAGATTGCATGTCCTATGAATTCCGTAAGGGCTAGGATGGTGTAACTTGGTGGAAAGGAGGGGGTGGGGTGACCTCTTGGTGACCTTTAGCTGGTCAAAATGTTAACCTTTAAATATATTGCATGCCGTGTGAGTTCCGTAAGGGCTAGGATGATGTAACTTGGTGGAAATGAGGGGGCGGGGTGGGGATGACATGTTGGTGACCTCGTGTGACCTTGTGACCTTTGGCCCCATTCACAACCGCGATGGCAGATGACACTCGCGGTCCGGGGACCGCGATGTATTTTTTTGTTTATGGTTCATTAGATATCCTTGAGAAAAGGTTATTTCCAAAATTTAAGTTGATTCTGCATTTTGATGTTATGAGCAAATGTTGGTATCACATTGCCCCATAGGCCACTGTGTTGTATTTTCTGTTTTCCAACAAAATATAAAACTATAAATTTCTTCCAGAGTAGATCAAATGTGCACATAGGCACACATAATTTACTTGGCCCAAAGGTTCAGGTGATATAAAATCTAAACTTTTTAGGTATTTTGGGGATGAGGCTGTGGATCACAAAATGCCCCTTTAATATTGAACAGACCTGGGGTGGATTTCACTAAGATTTAAATCCATCATACAAGGCATCGTAAGTAAACGCATTGTAACTTAAGTTACTGTTAGAATTCCCTATTACTTGCGATGCTCTTATAACTTAAGATGGGTTTATAAGTGGGGTTATAAGTCTTTGTGAAATCCATCCCTGGCCTAAAGCCCGATGTATACTCCACTTAGCGGCGGTGTGCAAATTCCTTCGACAATTTTGTATAGCAGTTTTGACAATTTTATCATAAATGGGATGCTTCTATATATTTAGCATTGTAAAAAATGCTATACAAGCCAAAATTTGTGTAGCAGTTACTTCAAAATGGGTAGCATTTTGCTATGCTAAACCGGGGAATTTGCACACTGCTTAGCGGCTGCGATGAAACCTGACCCTGATTTTTTATTGCCTCGGCGAAAGAATTTCCATCGCGCGATGGATTTTGAGACTTCGCGGAGAGTTGGATTTTGTTCAACTCTCGGCGATATCGCAGCCGCGAAAATTCTCTGATTGGCTGTTCTAGGAACCAAGGTCGGGCGATGACCTCATGAAAACCAAGCTGAAACTGCTCTTAAAAATCTCCCTATCAGCCCAATAATCAACAACAGTACTCATCCAATGAAGTAAATTTAAATGGGCAATTATTAAAAGCTGCATGTGGATATAGTGCGAACAATTCCCGAGTAGTATGATCCAATTTTTAAGGATATCGTAAAGAATGTTTTGGCGGTTAGTACGAAATATTTTGTTTACCCACCTGATTCTATTTCGAGCTTCGCATCCTACACGTGGCATGCATTGCAAACCTCGTGTACAAGTCATTATCAAACTGGGCATTTAACAATTAATGATACAAGTCATGCAAAATCCTTGAAGATGTGCGAAATAAATGGTAAAACATTACAAAATAGTTCAGAACATTTACTTTATTTGCCAAGAATTCCAAATGCATATTGGCAACATCAGTCCTATATTATTTGATCAACAGGCCCGGATAACAAATTTTAATATAACTTTGATCTTGTATCGTAAATAATATCGTTCGTCTATTCTAGTTGCTAGATGTCATTCTAGAAATCCAGAGCTACATCGTCAAAATACGGAACGGTATGTAGATAATTCTCTAAATTGTTATCAATATTGTCAACTGGCAACATTAGTTGTCAATAAATATCAGCACGACTTCTCGAGATGAGACATTTATCCTCGCTCGAGTATCATGTACATGACTTTTATATCGCACGGTATTGCGATGTAAGTTTTCAATTCACATCGCAGCATCGAGCGATGAAACGATAGTGGAGTATACATCGGGCTTTCAGTGGGATTGCTTTTTAGTTTCCCAGAAAGATAAAGTTATTTCTAGGCTTGATCAATCAATCTAACACCCTGGTCACAGTCACAGATATTTCTCTTTTTTTTTTCTCCTTTGTGCGAGTGGATGGGAAGGATGCATATTGCAACTTAAAGCATCATGTTTTTATGCCACCAGTGGCCTGCCACTAGTCCCTGCTCACCAAGTTCCTGAACCCCTGTTGCAAGGATGGGTATTTTGCATTCCGCCGTGGTATGTAGGCCAGCTACCCATGTGGCCAATAACCTGCCAGTAAATCACTGACAAAAAAACCAAACAGCCACGCTCTCTGCAACATAGAAATATATTTTGTTGATGGAAATGTTTTACATTTCCTGGTATGCCCAATTTAATTAAGTTTTTCATCTTAAATGGATACCCTTGACCCCAAAATCCATCTGTAAAGTTTGCACTAATATTTCTATCCATTTTGATGTGAGCTAAAAATTGTGCTTTTATGAGAGCCCATGGAGTAATTCATATTGGTCGGCCAAAATGGGGTGCTTTTTTCTCATGACAATCCAAACCCAACATCTTTTACCCCTAAGGTTCACAGGGTAAATGAGAAAGAGTAACTTTCTTCAAAAACAAAAATATTGAACCACTTAGGTAAATCTGGGATTCTGGTGATGAGCCACAGTCCTAATTAGCCTGTTTTTAGAGGTTTACCTATATTTAGTAAATATTTTCATGTGTATACAAGTTTTTTTGTGAATTAGGCTTAAGTGTCTAAGGATTTGAGAAATTATGCTCTTAAAGAAATGATCAACTAAAATTTAACAGTTAAAAAAAAAAAAAAAACAACAACAACAGGGTTTTCTCCATCGTGCGCAGAAATATTTGACTATCCCTATCCTTATGTCGACATGAAAATGTTTTGTTGTATTTTTTTTTCAAAGTAAACCGTTACCAACTTCACATTGCATGCTAAACTCAAAATGGAGTTAGAAATTCAATGTATTTGTGACCTCAGGCCTCAGCCAAAGCTGATGGTAACAAATGGGCATTGAACCTGAAGTTAGTACCCCAAGGGAGGCTCCTCACTTCATTGCAGGCACTAGTAGCAGGCTGACATGACCTAAGTGACCTTGTGTGAGGGCTCAAGGATACCTGCTATGTGTTGATTCACAGAGCTAGTTGGCACAACAAGTGAAGCGTGAGTGAAGCGAGAAAGAAGCCATGGTGAAAACCACGGCATATACTACTATAACTAAACCACAGACTAAATGGTGCTATAGAATAAATGTGGTCGACATGGCTATCTCACCCCAAAAATTTACGATAATGCATTATTTTTTATTTCTTCCCCTACATGTTAGAAATTAAGGGAATGTGGAATGATGAAGCTCTGATCAAATATAATGTAAATATTGCTGTTGATTGGGTATGGGCAATATAAGAACAGGTGCATGCATATGTGTAATATATGTACATGTACATACCAAGCACATGTACACGTTGTACATACACAGAATCTGCGGATGGAATGACTTTACAGATTTATGAAAAAAATCCCGCAATTTCCACTCATCATACTTAGAGCCTTTAGCATAAGCCATTTAACTTTCCAATAGGCATGTTTTATTTGGAAGCCATGTCCTATTATATTCTCATTGAATGTATAGCAGTGGTATTGATTTCTGGTTTACAGCAAAATGCAACAGTCCACTATGATTGATGGTGTTCATATCGGATAAAGGCCATGCTGTGGATGCCGATGTGTGTTTAGCCCATTTGATGGTCTGTAATTGATGAGAACATGAGGAAGTCTTAGGGCATGCATTGACTCCTTAACAGGTGTATAATGGTTGGGATGCACCATTAGACATCAAGGGGCTATGAAGTTAAAATTTAATAAAAATGTCCACTAGTGACTTGCAAAACAAAAAAAAATGCTGTGAAAAAGTTGTGTCACCAAAGGTTGAAAAAAAAAAGCAACTGGCCACCAAAGGTTGAAATTGAATAAAAAAAAAAAAAATTCTATGCCGCCCCTTCTTGAAATCAAATGGTATATCCCTTAAGGGGTTAATTAACTTGGTGATGGAGAGTACAGGAAGAGAAAGCTAACAGTAAGGACGAAGAGAGTTCAACTGGAGGCAAGTTCGCTGATTTTAAGTTAACTAGCACTCAGGTATAAGCACCAACTCCCTAAAAGGAAGATTTTACTTCAAAATAGGGGGTGGGGGCTTACCCCGGGAGGTGCTAGAACCTTGGGAGCAAATTCTGATAACAAATTTGCAATAAATATCATTTCAAGAGCATTATTATTCACCAGATAACACTTAATGTAAACTTAGTTGTAGCACATAAAAATAAAAGTTCAATTTTTTCCCTCACTTTCCTTCAAAGTAATTGCAGCAAACAAACCATCCCAATGCATAGGGCCCTAATTTGATGGCTCTATAGAATAGTTCAAGTTTTAAAATGGGGGATTTTTGTTTTTGTGATTTTTTAACTGCCAGGACGTTGTTTCATGTATGCTAAAATTACCACCTGCACTTATACCCGAGTGTATTCTAGCTCTTGTATTTCTTCTTTAAAATTGGTGGTGGGGCTTATACCCAATGGGCTTATACCTAGTGGTTACGTGTAATATCTTGTCGCTATGTGACCACTAACAAATCATCACCATCAACACATCATTTTGGTTATGTACTCAATAATGCACAAGTTGCAAGTGATCACCTCCCTATCCTATACCCATTTTTGGACTAGTGAAGAAATACAAAAGGCAGAGTGCAGGTTTTGTGCATTTTGATTCTCATTGTAGTCCAAACCCCCGGAGACCATAAGGGCATTGTGGCCCACCTAAGAGCATTGAAAATTGATTTGGTGGTTGGCATCTTAATCCCATTTTCTGTAAGAAAAGAGGATAGAGCCTACTTCAGGTCAGTTGATTTCTCTAGTAGAAATTGTTCATTTTCCTAATCATAAAAAACCAAAATCATAACCATACTCTGCTGCAGTCGCATTGGAAATGGCACGCCAACATGGCGAGGGTGCGAAACGGTGGTTAAGAAATAGTCCAACCAACTGGTGGTAGAGTGTGCGCTTGGATAAACTGTACAAAACGGTTGTTGACCTAGGGGCCAGCCTTTGTGACTTCCTTCCAAATCAGTGCAACTATTATATTGCTGCGATAGCTGTATATATAACGTTATAGTACCACAGCAACCTCGCTTGGCCAGTGATTGTTAGTTCATTCTTGTGTGCCAATTGTATTGTAGTGTCTGTGCACTGACAAAAGACACTTGGAAAATGGGGGTTGTTGTACATGTATGGACTATATAGAGCATGCTCAAGGTTAGATCTGACTATCTGAGGTCAAGTGCAGCGTTGTTGTGTGCACGCTCGCGCTTGAGCGTTGATCTCCATGCCACAAATTTTTGACACTTCCTGTCTATGACACAGAGCAGTAATCCCTGTATGCTGTATTTTTGGATTAGGGATTGCCCTGGTTTTAGTCTTGTCAAACTTTTTGCCAAATATAAAAACCTTTAGCAAGTTCCATTTAATTAAAAAATCGCTTTCAGTGTGAGCATCTTAATGAACAATAATAGAATCTATTTGGATTATGACAAAAAACATTTGCAAAAATCTAGATTCTCGCCATCATAAAGTTAGTGTGTTCTGAAAGTTTGTGAGAAGAGACCACAAGAATCTCTGCGAGAATCAGCTTCTTGGATTCTTTGCCAAAATTCTAGCCCTCAACACTTTAGAAAACACAAGAAGTACAACTGAAGTAAAAATTAAATAATTAAAAAACAAAACCTTGTAGCATTAAACCTGTGTAGAGAGAATAGTTTTAGTTTATAAAAGTTGTGACTTGATGTCAATTTTGAAAAATACTTGGAAATGAATGTCAGGGGACACATAGTTTAAGCATATTATGATTTTTTACAATCAGGGTACCTCTTGGCTGAACACAACAATGTGACGTAAATGTCGATGCCAAGTTATAAAGACCACCAAAAGCACTACCTACTGCTGCACCTTTAGAAACTATTTGAAATGCTTGGCGACTAACAAAAATAAGTATATAGGGGCCTAAATGTATGGAAATTGCTTAATTAAAATCGCTCTCATTTATCAGAAACAATTTTCGTAAAAAAGTGTGCTGCTGTACACGCGTTGTTAAACTGTGCCTTGAACATAGAGTTGGCTAGGACACAAATTGTAATGCATACATTTGTGAATGTATGAATGTTTGCAGTTTATAGCTTCATCTTGTCAAGTTGGTAACCTAAGACTTGGTCAACAAAACTAGGTAGAAAGAACATAGTGGGCCAGTCAACTGCTCTTAAATCTTCTAGATGCAATTGGGATTGATTAAGTTTCATGTAGGGGAATTGAAAGGAGTTTGAAATATATAGATGGAAGAGTGATGTGATGTTTGGAGAGAGAGGAAAGAAATAGAGCAAACACAGTATTGCTGAATTAGGCAGGGTATGTCTGACACGGTCTCATAAATCAAGAGGATGGAATTTTTGAATGGTCATTTAGGAATTTTAGTAATTAAAAATGTACATAGGTCACATGACTATGTATTTTTCAGAGATGCCAATCTTCCGATTTTAATCGGAAATCCGATTTTTTTTACATTTCTGGGATTAAAATCCGATTTTTCTATATTTTTCAGATTATTTTATTTTTTCTGATTTTTTATTGTTTGATTGTAGATTGAGAATTTTGAACGGAATTCTTGTTTATCGTAATCTGATCTCTCCGACTCTGACGCACTCAAAAGTACATCGGAACATCGGTGTATTAAATAGGTTTGCAGACATGCCAACTAGTACGGATTTTCCGTATTTCGTACGGAAAATGATGCGAAATACGGACGTACGTTTTCCCGGTAAAAAAATACGGAAAATGGTCGCGTTACTAAAATAAAAATAGTGTATAAAAAGTCAGAAAATAAAATACAGAACAGTAAAGCTCAAGAAAGAGGGCAAAATCTTTTCAAAATGAATAAAAGAACATATTTGAAATATTTTCAATTGATAAAGTCTGTTAAAATGGTTTCCGACATTGTTTTTCTCCCGACTTTCGGGAGGTTCACCCACATTAATATTTTGATTTAACCATTTAACTGCTGTATGCTAAATGTCTTCTGAAGGTATTTTAACCATTTAACTTAAATGGTGCAAAGGGATAGCCCTACAAACAATGATTTTGTTTTAAAGTTTTCAAGCTTTGAAAGTTTATACTTATTTGTCTACTTTTATACTTATGCATTTAAAAAAAATCTATATGGACTTAGTTCCCACTGACAGTTCCTTAACTGGGGCTGTCAGACGGCGGAGCTCTGTCCAATTTTTCTGGAAAAAGCTGTATTTTAAAGAGCTCTATCTCATGATGCAGTTCATATGTGCATAGGTAGCCTTTAAAGTTAGACTTTAAGTTCATTTGTAATGTACTACTGTAGCTAAACAATATTCTCCATATGGACTGCAATGGATCAAAAATTTGAAGACTGATTGCATGGTTGCAACAATGCAACTGTAGCTATCAACTTTGATGCCAAGGAAATGAACTGCAAAAAGGCAAAGCCCCAAAGTGTCTTGTATCAATAATCATTTTCATTTATGTTTACTTTGGCCTTTTTATATCTGGAAGTTAATTTGATCAACTGTGAGATGATTTGGACCCAGAACTAAGCCCCATCTCTTTCATCACATTTTACATTAATTTAACTTGTGGAATGATATTTTACTCTCAAGAGGTCTTTTTCCTGTAGCTCTAACTGTGCAGAAACCCTCTGGCTTTCGAGGGCTTCGCCCCTCGAACCCCCACAGGCAATTGCCCTGCCCACCCCAGGGGCCCTTAAGCGGGCACCTGGACCCCCCCCCGGCCGTTAGGGGCAATACTCCGGTCGCTTCGCTCCCTCCCGTTCCATTTTTCAGATTTTGTTTCCAACTACCATTGGCATCTCTGATGTTTACAAAAAACACCAGGTAGGAAAAGGATATGAAAGTTGAGTAGATTTTATGCAATTCTGGAGCGGAATAATAAATCCCAATGTTGCACTATGATGATGGGCATGTGCACACTACCTTTGGCTCATGCTTTTCAATCATGTTGCCATCAGTTGGAATTAAAGGGACTAGGAAAGGGATACAACTCTATTGCATATTAAATTTGTGGAAGGAAGGAGTGTTAATCTTCTTGGCAGTGTACTCTGACATCATAGGAAATCTTAACATCTTAATTAGAAATTAACTTCAGTGATCTCAAAGCAAACAGTAGCAAAATTTAGTTTTACCGTATATACATTCACATCATACATTCACTGAACTTATTTGAGATTATATGACATTATCAAATAAACAATACACGCATTGACAGCAGGGATGTAAAACCGCGTCGATATTCTGGCATTTTTTAAATGCACTCCAATTCTGATTCCGCATTTTTCTTCCATGCCGCAAGAAAAAATGAATTAGAAAAAAATTCCAGTCGTGGAAAAATCTCTGAATCCTTCACTTACTTAGCATTGTGACATCGGAGAAGACCACACCTTAGTTCCTGAAAATAAAGTGAAGTCAGTACTGTATTGTGATCTACTCTATCTCACTGATAAGTGCACGAGCACTGTCACATTCGCGATTTGCTGTGTCCAGTGCTTTGTTGAATTTGTGACTTATGGCCTTGTGTAATGAACATAAACATGCACATTGCTATTTACTATGGCTATGTGGATCCGTTTGCAACACTCAAATTATATTAGAGCGTGATGGGTTGCTTGCACAGAGAAGACAAAAAAGGCCCGACATATTCTGAGATCCATGGATAGGGAGGCAGGGGAATGGGTAATGAATTTGGTTAGAAGGCAATGATTTTTTAGGAACCTATTTAAGAAAAAATCCAACTGTAAGTGGACTCCCCCCCCGGTTCCCCATCAGGGGCCTTTCCTCTGAACCCCTTCACCATAAATGCTTGTGTCTCGGTCCGGCTATGCTTGGCATCTACTCTCGTGTCCTCTTTCGCGCTTTTTCTTTTTTTACAAGGCCCACATGCCACCTCTGATGACAGCAGCATATTTTTTATTGTATTTGGCAGTAATGTATGTAGACCTACTTACTGTAGATGGTTAAATTCCAGGATTCAAGTGCAAATTCATTATAATGTCATGGCCTCAATGTCACGTCTGTCTTCCAGGGGAGTCCATGTAAAATACATGTGGAAAAAAGGCCAGCATATCAAAGCAATAAGTTCGACATGTTTTAACCATTCCATAATCCAGTGAGATTTGGAAATTGTTCATCTATGAGGTCAGCCCATACAAAGCAAATTTCGGCAATTGCGATGTACCAACTTTTGAGATGAAACTAAGCACTTCAAAAATTCTAAAAACCTAAACCTAATCAATGATCCTTCCGAACACTCCACTTTCATTACGACATATTTTGGGTGACAAGAAAATAAGAGCCTGGGTTGTAGTGCAAATACACCCCCCTTTAACCCTAACCCGGAGCGGGTCATTTTGCCGCCGACGGCCCAATGCAACGAGGGTCAATCTATTTTTATTTTTAACGGCCACGATGCAACGAGACGCCAGTTTGCGTTTCATTTGCATCTCTGCCCGTTTTTTTCCCGGCACAGGAAAAAGTGAGCGTAAGTCAATAACGGCCAGATGCAACGAAAACTCCGCTCGTTTTCCGAAGACGGCCAGATGCAACAGAAAAAGGATCGCATCATTTTCCCGGAAAGACGGTCCCAGATGCAATGAAAACATCGCGCCATTTCCGGAAAGACTTCCCAGATGCAACGAGGAACATCGCGTGCGAATGCAATAACAGGGATAACATAAATCAAATCAATGAATCAAATACTGGATGCGTACTGCACACTGATCTGCATGAAATTTTTAGCTATAGTTCGCCAGTCGTGAGTGCGCTATTACGCTACATCAAAGTCGGCGTGGCTCTATTATGCTACGTCATGCTCCGGTTTACCGTCCATGAATGCGTTTATGCAAGAATTAACAAAAATAGCTTATCGAATGGTGGCGCTATCACATCCGAAATTGTCTATGGCATTTGTACACAGTGGCACCCGCCTGATGAAAGCATTGCGCCTTCTGCGGGCATACCGTCCGAAATGCAGTGAAGCATCGCATCATTTCCCTGGATTGACGTCCGGTGCAACGAGGAACATCGCGTCATTTTCCGTCAAGACTCCCAAATGCAACGAGGGACCATCGCGTCATTTTCCGGTAAGACGTCCCAGATGCAATGAGGCGCAATGCGAGTCATTTCCGCGACAAAAAATAGTTGTTGACCGGCGGATGCAACGAAGAACATTTTCCGACCGGTACACTTTGTTGGCTCTCATTGCCTCCGGGCCGTGTTAGGGTTAATCTCAACTCTGTAACTCAACCCTTAAAAAGTGTCTAGTTTCCTCTTGTGAGAGGTTAATGAACTTTTGTACAATTTTAGTGCAGAAGTGTCAGTTGAAAAAAAAATAACATCTAAATACCCCCGAAATAAATAATCATGAAATTTCAGGAAGGACTTTGTGGCATTGGAAACTTGTCATTTTGAAATCATCATCACAATAGTTTTCTGTGAAAACATCCCGTTGAGGTGAAAGCAATCCCTTTGAATCGTGTTACATTGACAACCTTCACAACATGAGCTATAGTCTCAGGTTCTATTGAAGCTAACATCTGTACCGAAAATGGCCAAAAAAATGTTGCTGTCTTTTATTTCTTACAGCCAGAAATATAATTAAATACCATTAGGCGGTATTTCTCTTGTCTTTTTATAACTACATGAGTCACTGTCAGAAAAGCTATCTGAAGATGAGGATGTGACTCGGGCATTTTGCCGTCTTGCCTTCGTTCAGTAAGGGAATGAGGTGTCATGAATTTGGTCCTCTGCCAGATTTGTCTCATGTCTGGGACTCAATTCAATTCAATACAAGCCAAAGCCCGTGGTACTGTCCTCAATTTCCTTTACCAGTTCAGTAACCTGTGTATACTATATGTATTGGTGGTCTGGACCACCCCATCGAGTTCTGGTTATGATTTAACAGTACCCAGAATTAGAAGGTCATTTGTGTAAGATGCCTGTTTAATTGTGCTGTGTCCTGGAATGTGAGAGATACGTGGGCTTTTTGTGGTTAGTTTTAAATTCAAGTAATGAATTTAATTTTGTAGAGTGTCTTAACTCATGAAGTGACAAGGGTGAACAAAGAAATAACATCACTTTCTGTTAATACTTTTAAGATTGTAATTTGCAAAGTTGCATTTGGTGAACTCTAAATGTTGTCATTGGTAATGTTAGTTACAATTTACGGTGTTTTACCCTTGACATGAGATTTGTATACATGTCTCCCTATTGTTGGCATGCATACAACTTTGACTCGACGAAATTTTAAAATATTTGCATACATAGTTATCTGCAATTGTTTTGCCTACCGCCAGTAGCATGAGGTGTTTGTACAGTTGTGCATTATCATTGTTGAGTCTATTTAGTCAATTTAGGCTGTTTCCTGTTGAATTAAAAATAATTAACATAACATTTCTCCAACCTACACAGACAAAAAATACCACCTTAATCAGGTGGTGACAATATGCCATAGAAACAACTGTAATTATCCTTGCAAACAATCAATCACGCGGCCAATTACCCCTATAAAACTCCCATTTGACCCACTATCCGGCTATAGTAAATAACATATTATAGCAAAATTGGGTGCACATTGAATATTCTCACACAAATTCTTAAAAGATTTTTGTTGTAAAATTAGATGTTTTTAACAGCATTGTCCATGGAATGTGGCTATTGCATGCATTTAGTAAATTGGACAATTGTGCAGTTTACCTCTCCTTGCCAGACCAGTCATCCCAAGTTTCCAAATTGAACTCAGCTCAAGTTATCTGGGTACTTAAATTAAGTAAGAGTTGGAGAATCTCACATTTTGTGTAACCATTGTCAAGGTCAGCCTTGGTTTCGATGTCCCTGAACTCCCTTGGCAGCTATTAGTTTATATATTCATGTTGCTATGGTTCCATGTAATATCCCACAAGGTGTATTGTTGGTAGACTGGCCATAGACCATTGGTGTGAGCTCTGCTTGGCTTGGTCTTGATTTTGTCATGTGGAATTAACAGCTCACTCTGGGATGAATTACGGTTGAAGTTCTGTCAATTGCATCGCATCAATATCGGTTGATAATTCAGTCCATGTAAAAATATTGATACCGGCCTCCTTAGAATCAATTCCATAAAAACTTTGGGAAGGTAATTCATGGTCCAATAAGAGTTTCTGTTCATAAGTAGCAAAAGCCTCTTTCTGCCCAAATTTCTAGCCCAAATTCTCTGTTTATGCTAGACCAAATCGGTATATAAACAGTGCCCTGTCGCTACCCAAACCCCCCCTCTTTATTCATTGTGGAAATTTTTTACGCTTGCCATGGCCAATTGAATAAGACAAGCAAGCAGGCGATGTAACTTAAACAATTTTCATTGAATTCTAACTGAAGTATACCTGTAGTGTTGTCTGCACATGTGTAGAATCGAACTGTCAGGCAGGGGGAATAGGTGGGCGTGAGAGATCTTTGTATTTGGAGGGGGAGGTACGCCCACTAAAAAGAAATTGTGGGGCACAAAAATGATAGCAAAGTGGTGAGTGTCAGTAGTCTATTGTGTAACAATTCACTTTCAATGCCATGCAGGTCCTTAGCAAAAATCCAGTAACGTATTTTGAACTGTGTTTACAAAATTTTAACATGTCTACTTTTTTTCTTTGTCAAAGAATTACTTTCCATGTCAATTAACCATATGTCTGCAAATTCATGGTTGTAAGGATGGGCCAATGAGTGGCCTATTATTTAGATTTCATTGACCAGTCACTTCTTTCTGGACTTTAGCGTTTTCTATTGAGCATCCTGTATTTTACCGGTGAGATTTTCCCTGGTAAATAGTGTAAAGCGGAGAGAGGATAATTTCTATTGGAGCAGCATTGGGGAAATAGCCGACTTCATTGACCCAAGTTGAAATTGAAGGGAGAGATCACTCACAGTTCAATATACGCATTGCATTGTGGATTGATCCCCGGGAAGGATAGTCCCAGTTCTGAATTGGTCAATAGCTTTCCTTTTACGTTTGTTATTCACACGATATTTTGCCCAAACTCTGACGTCCATATCTGTCATCCAATTTGGCGAGATGCTTAATTTAGTCTATGATTCTAATATTAAATAAAGATTCGTATACGTAAGTGCCCAGCATTACATTATAACACAATCTTTGATAACACAACGAGCACGGTGTATACGTATTTTGATGTTGATGGCACTATGCAATCGTTTAGTGCTCCATGCTCAACCCTTGTGTTGTTGATCTAAATTGTAAGTCCCACCCGCCGTGCTTCAGTGACCCCGCCAATTTCCGGTTTCTCAACTGCATGCACAACTGATGCGAGAAGGGGTCTATTTTTCTATTGACGTGATTTTCCGGTATAGTCTCGGGTAAAAATCCTTCCAAAACACGGATGGTTGCCAAAGAGAATTCCCCCCCGGTAAAAATAGCAATACCAGAGCCCGTCATTTTGTATAGTAGTTTTTTAATCGTTCAATCCGGAACTTGAAATATTGCTCAATAGAAAAACGCCTTATTTATGTAATAATGAAAGCTGGCATATGTAGTAAGCTTTCCAGGCCACCATGATATACACAACCAAATCTAGCAGTGCGGCCTCAATGATGCTGTTGGCCCTACAGTACATCCTGGCCTCTATAGGGTCAGGGTAGAGTGTCCATAGAGTGTCTTGCTGCACACAGGGTTAATTGGGCTAGTATCAAAGCTGTCACACAGACATTTGCAAAATTGTTTAGTACAATTACTAATACAAATAACTTACGAGTGAAATGGGACTGCTAATGAAGCAACTTGGTTGATTTTCCACAGTTATTCAATAACCTTGGTAGTTTTGTGAATTATATGTGTAAAATATAAATAATGAGTAGTAAGTTGTTTGCATTGGGTTAACTTTGTGGCCTGCTGTAGTCAATCCAACAAAAGTTGCATCAATATATTGCAGTACTAAACCACTGACAGAACACATGATCACAGGTTAAATCACACGGCTGGAACAAATAATTTTCCCGGCAAGGAAGTCAAGATTTCGCGCGACTATAAGGCTGTTTTGCAGCCATCGCGGAGGGTTAGCGGCAACGGGGGGGGGGGGGGTGGGGGGGGGGTCTCCCCCCTCAGAAAGCTGACGCTTTTTGCAAAACAAGTTGCAATTGAAGCTATTTGGTGCGCATTTTAACACTTTTAAGGAGATGGTAAGCTCAGAATAGTTATAGATTGTGCCCAATTCGACCCGTAATTTCCACATACCAAGCAAAAAACAACGGGAGAAAGCTAAAGATTACTTACACAATACTATCAAGTTCTGACTGTTTCCTGATTGACGTGAAAATATTGGTTTTCAAGCCGTCCCCATGTTAATTTCACACGAGAGTGATGGAAGACCGCTGGTGTAAGACAGAACCATCACCATTTTGCTATGCAGTTGATGTCATTAATTTTGCTAGATTCAGCCACGTGGGGAAATAAGGTATTTTTAATCCTTTATTAAACTTTGTATATTAATATTACAGCTTCAATCAAAATATGTTATGGAATTTACAAAGACACTATTGTTCAATTCTTCATTTTCCCAACCTTCACCTCTTCATTTCGCCTTTAAAAGTATTTCAACGAAACCATTTTCTAAATAAATACACAGATCGCCGGTTGATACTGGAGCGGAATACAAAGTTGATACCACAGTGCGCTAGATGACATTGATAGGACATTGCTAACAGTGATGATGGTCGGCTTTCTTGCGCTATCTTTTGTGGTGATTTTATCCCGATACGTAGCTATTTTCGTCTCAGATTTTTCAAGAAATAAACACACTGGTACTCAGACTCATTTTCCTACTTTTATTATTCAATTACTGGTTTATTTTACTCTATGGTTCCCTTGATATTTTACTATGTTTTTCCTTGTTTATAGCACAATTTTTCGTTGATTATGTCCTTTTTTTTTTCTCTTTTCGTTGTGCGTCACTAAAACTTCCCGCGAGTCGGCAGGATTTCCCGTCAATGAGCTTCCCGTCTACCGGTTTTTTTCCCGCCGTGTAAACTCATTTTCTCCGCACTTACACAGGGACTGTCAAGATAATACGTCATGCAAAGCCCACACAGTTCATAGAGAAAATCTGGCCTCCACTGCTCTTTTTTCAGCTCTTTTTTTGTAAAGCTGCAGAATAAAATGTACTCTAAACTGTTTTATACTTGTCTTATGGAGTTAAACATGATTAGTCTGTTACTAATTATCAAAAGGAAATGCCCAGTTTTCCCTTCTAAATGCTTCTGCTTCTATGAAAGTAAAATACTTGCAACCTAATTGTAGCGAAAGCTCGAGTGTGTGGGGTTTTTGATGTAGCATTGGACCTTGCCTAGGAAGGCGACGTGTAAATGTACACATGCCATATGCCTTACACCTAACTTGTTACATGTATATCCACAGTTGGTGTTTTACCCTATTTTGCAGGTCATGGAATGCAAGTTAGTTGCATCAATGGAATGTTGTACTGGGCTGTCAGTGTGGAAGCTCTTCGATGCTATGATACATGAACACTCCTCATTATACAGCTCATCCGCTGAGCCCACTCCCAGTTGGTCATTCTGTTTGGGCAGAATGACTAGCGCGAGGGTTTGATTTTTGTTTGGTCATCTGATAGTCTTGTTATGAAGGGGCCGTTGAGATTTGTTTACAGGGCAATTATTTCTTATTTTATTTTATATTTGGAATAGCAAATAACTTTGAAAAAAAAGTGTAGCATATTTGCATATCCATGCATATTTTACAGGAAGCCCGAAAAGATGTCTTATAATTCGGTAGAGACCTTTTAATTTAAAATTCATTATAACACTGGTAGTTCTTGAAGTGAGAACATCTTGCACTACTTGTGTTAAGAACATCAATTCGTAATCACAACAAATTATGCTTGACAGTTGGTTATTAAAGTTTTAATTGGTATAAATCATTGTGTTTTCATCTAAAATCACTGTCTTGTGTTCTACTATGATTTGATGGTTCTGTTTGTTTTATTTTTAAGTTACAGAAGTGAGGACCAAGGTACATGGGACAACGGTTATCTTATGAATGAAGACATTTACTCTTCAAATCTCTTCATAATCTAATTGAAAGGTATGTTTGGAACAAAGATAATTTGTTGGAAGTTTAAGTACCAAGGATAATGTATTTTGGGACTTAACCTTCATCACAATATATTACATCATAAGATCCTTACAGGACATTGATCCTCTATGATGGACATTTTCAGGACATATTATGATGAATTGTAGAATGGTTTTGGAGGACTGTCACTGTTGTAAACATTTGGTTAAGTCATTTAGTTGAGGAAAACAATGGAAAGTGATTAGAGCTTATCTGTATGCGACACCCAGAGACAGGGTCATGGATACACCCTGTAGTATCCGAACTGGCAAGCATAGGATTCATAAACCTTTATAACTATTCAGCAATGGAACGGGTTTGGCCGGCAATCAATTAGGACAGTCTGTAAACGCGTCCTAGTGTGCAGAGTTCATATTCACATATGCAATGATTGATACAAGTGACACTGAACGTGTGTAGGTGTGAAGATTAACTAAAGTGTTTTATACATGTGGAGCAAGGACACCGAGCTTGTATATCCTACTAATACATTATATCAAAGGTGGTATCCATTTTCAAGTGCCTGATAATAGTGATATAGGTGCATTTTAACACTATGACAAATCATGCCCATGGGCATGGCATGTAAATCCTTGACAGCAATAGGCTTTTGGGAGCATACATGCTCTAACTGCACACTGGGGAACATTTAGCGTGGTGCATGTGTGGAAGAATTTTTCTTGAAAGGCAGTCTTATTGGTTGAGCTGGATCCCCCAATTCAAAGTTACAGAATTCGGTCAAGCCAAGATAGCATCTGACCCCCCCCCCCCCCCCCCCCCCCCCCCCCCCCCCCCCCACCCCCTCCCCCCCCCATGACTGAAGGTGGTGTTTACAAATGAAGAGTTATGCAAAAACAGTGTTAAGGTTTGAGTGCTCGGAACTACTCAATAGAATTTTCCCAAATTTGCCTACTATACTTTGATCCCACCAAATAGGCGGGGCCTCATAACAGTGTGAACTGATAGGGAATAAGGCTGGCGCAAGAGACGCAGTGTGTATTTATTGCATGGGCCCGGCGCGCTATTTGTGCAAACGCTCGATTACATTTGGTTTACTTATACGCGCGGAAGTGGCGTATAGGGTGACACCGAATAATTCCCGCCTATTTGGTGGTATAGAGGTATTTATCACACTTGTGCTGATTTGCCAATGTGAAACCTAAATAAAAATTGTGGGTCACCAACTGTTGTGTTCTTACTGTATCAAACGAAAAGGTAATGTTGTTTTCCACTTTTAACCCCGCATGTCTGGAAGTTGGGAAAAATTTGACTGGGGTTTGTGGTGGCCAGACGCCTACACAATAAGACTACTCGATAGAATTTTGTTAGATGTTTCAAACATTGTTTGGTTGTGGGCCGGTATGTTTCGTGGCGGTTGTGGTCACAAGTGTGTGATAGTTAAAAATGGTGCTCCCTGACTACATTTCCATAAAATAGCCAAAAACACTCAAAAATTGGCCTCACTCGTTTGGGCCGCAAGAAGAAGTTTGCGGCACATTCAGTATGCAGGAAACATGAACATGTGCGCCTGAACCAAGGATGTGTGTCTGAACGTGGCGTATAGGATGCGTGATTGTTGTATTTGTTTTTGGTTCTTTTGCTTCAGGGGCAAGTAAGGGAGAAAAGGAAACCGACAATCCCTTTCCGAACCGAGGTCCAAACCTCCGGGATCCCGATGGGGGGGGCGCTCCACCAGCGCTATACCGGCTTACCATGACCGTGGGCACGGCACTCTGGCAGTAGAACCAGTTTCATTTGCAAAAAATGGAGCCGAAAACTCTAGGGCGCTGGGTCCTCAACTGACTTCCCCCCGAGAATCGTAACACGGTGGTGCAACCCTGTATGGGTCGTCCAAGCTCGGCAATGTTTCTTCTCGTAATCCCATTCAAACTGTTCCTCCGACCTTGACAACTCTGGCTGTGGTACCCGAAGGTTGCCGTCGCTCCGTGGTGGAGTGGTGAACGCACCCTGATGGGAGTCATTGAACGCACCCAGGTGGGAGGGTCCCACCTGTGGACCCTGCCCCCCCCAACCTTGTGGTTTGTCTGTTCAGAGGTGGGAGTGAGGATGGGCCGTGTGCGGCTTGGAGTAGCCTGCAGAGTGAAAACCTGTGCCATAGATGCCCCGGGGGATTCTTCCCATGTGTGGGAATGATGCAGCTGTCGTATCATTTAGCTTCCTTGCTACTCTGAGGCAGGAACGAGGAGGGCAGGTACAACGGTGTCACCATGTGGTCCTTAAGCATGTTAGCAGCCAACCTCTTGCGAGGTCCATGGGCTGGGCGACGGGGGCTGGAATTGATCTCCCACCGACCTTATGGTCGGTGGGAGATCAGGTCTTGTCCATTAGTTTGGAAGGTGGCACACTACATCACTAACGATGGTCGAGACTAGGTTTCGTCGTCTACCAGGTAACGTCTGGCCCGCATCAGGGGGGGGTCAACGTCTGTCCCGCATCAGATCACTCCGAGTGATGAATGCCTGAAGGCCCCTGCCCCACCTCACTATACCACCGACCTGCAATGTGTTGGGATTTGTAAGGCAGTAACATCCGACCACCATCCCCTCGACGGAAGAGCGAGAATGGACTCTTCTTACGTCAGGGTCCGCGCTGTCTTCCTCCATTTCTGAGTGAACTGACCCCGTCCCCTCAATCTCCAATAACAAACTCACCATCGCGAGCCTCAATTCGATAGTGTCATCTCCGCCCGTGCAGCTGGGGTTCTCGAAATACCTTCTACTTGCTGAATAAACACAAATCTAGTTTTACAAGTATGTTAATAGAAGTGCCTGACGATGAATTGTTTGTTTTCTTTCTGTCAGTATAGCTAGTTTTGGTAATGGTAAAGATTTTCTGGTATTCATCAGTGTACAAGCGTATACTGATGTGGTTTCTCATGTTTAAAAAGAAAATCAGTGAAAATCGTTTTTGTAAAGTGGATAAGGACTTTTGTAAAGTGGTTACTTGGTCTTTACTTGAGTATGTCCCACACATCAACATGTTGAGTGTTGAAGAGATGTGAATGATAAACCACCCAATTCCTGGTTCTTATTCAGATAACCCTCAACCCTGTATGATACAGCAACGGACTGACTACCCATTCTTTTTGCCTCCTGGCTTTAGGGTTTGTTGCATCTTTAATTAATAAGGATTGTTGGGCCCTGCTTTTTTTTGGGTATTACAGATTTTTGTGTACAGAACAGAGAAAATGTAGGAACATGGACTGTTTCCCAGAGCATTACACAAATTTTGCAGAAGATTAAATCGGAATCACATCAAAAGTGCAAAAAAGTTTCAAAATACAAAAATACATCAGTAACATCCAAAGGTTATTTTGTGGTCATAACAACGTTCAACCCAGCCTTCATTTTTAAGCTCAGCAGTCCAGCTCACATAAAATGTCTGACTCTTGCTCATATTTGAATTATTATTTCTGACTTCTGAGAAGTGCAAATCTGTGGAATGGAATGGTGTCTATCCCACCTCTGCTGGGGTATAATTTTTAACTGGAGGATTAAGTCTTATAAGCCTTGTTATGACAGTCAGTATAAGAAAAAAAATTGACCCACTTGATCTATCATGAGTTTTTGTGCATACAAACGGTCATACCATATTTGTGGCAGTATTTTGTGCCTAGTTCATCTAATGGCTGACACTGGTGCATCCATGAGCAAGAGGTAATTAAAGAATTGTATTGGGACGTATTTTTTTTTTTGTTCCAAGCAAAGCCTTTAATAGATTCAATCCCAAAGCAATAAACACATTATATTATAGTATAACATAAATTTCTATACAATTCCATAACTGTATACTTATAGATCAATAATTAACCACACCTAATATCGAATACATTATAGTTTCCAAAGTCCCATGTTTACACTCCAAAAATCTTTTCATATTACTTACAGCTAAGTATTTTACTATATTCATGTATCTCTTTTCTATATGAATGATGATGTCTGGATGCATTTTGTACTCTGGACCTGTATATGTGAAATTTTGCAAGTAAAAAATCACGTTAAACAACATTATCACCCTCAGGCCAAATAGTATATAGAACTGGACAAAACGCCACCTTGAACTATGACATTATTTTGATGGAAAAGGTTTTCCACTTTTTCCAGAAAGGCTTTACAATATTTACACTGACAGAACATTGTTCAATACTTTTCTATATTTTCACAACAGAAGGAACATAATCCATGTTGTTTTATATTCAACTTATATGCAGTTTGTTTGTTGCTAAATATTGTGTATAATTCTGTATGGAAACCATTGCTTTTGTATCTTTTGCTTATCTTAGGGTCCCTGCTGCAAATTTTGGGTACCAACCTTTCACCGGGAATTGATATTCCTACTTTCCTTTCCCATTTACTATACTTACTACTGCTTGATATTGTTTGCTTTTCATTTTTTAACAGTGCATTATAGAACACCCTGCAGCCCTTTTATAGGCTTAATAGAATTTCCCCAGGAACACTTGGAATGGTGAAGTTAACTTTTCTTGGTGACCAGACATTCCAGTCTGTGGGAATACAACTGTAGTTACAACCTTGATATTCAACAAAGTTTGTGTCCGCCCGTATCCACATGTAACTCATGCATTGTATAAGATTACCGTTTCATTAATAAGCATTGATAAACAAATATCCTTTGTCCCTGCCAGTGTTGTAATTTTCGTTTTGTGTCCAATAAGTATTTTATCATTCCACCAAAGTAATTCCGTGCACAGTGTTAAAATCCGTATATTTGGTTCACTCATATTTGAGATTTAATTATTTCGCCATGCATTACATACTTCGTGCCAAAATTTGTTTTTTATAATGCCTTTTACAATAATTACACCTTTTAGACAAAATGTGTAAAAATATCATTATTTGTTTAATTGACACTTTTATGAAATAATTTAACCCATTTTTGATTCCGAACTACCTTCGTAGCCCAGGCCACTTTTTAGAGCATGTAATGTTCTCGATGTGGGGGAATCTCACGCCCCCAAATTCAATCTAATATCATTTGAGAGCGTTTAATTTTGTCTGGCTTACCATCCCAAACTAATTGAAAAATATGTGGTTTAATTTTTTTATGTCTCATCGGAAGAATGTGGGAGCATTGACCAATATTATTTAGTTTGGCTAACATTAAAGAATTTTAACCACTGTAACTCGCCAATACTGTCCGCGGAACGTTTAGACCATGTCTTGACTTGCTGTGAATTGAATCTAAAATCTTTTGATAATTTAAAAATCCATCATTTCGTTAAAATCTTTGGAAAAAGTCACCCCCACATATCAAATTTTCCATCACATTTCCAATCTAAATTTAAATTAGGAATAGAGGGTCTATTGTTGCTTTTTGTGTGCAACCCTATCCACAACGCAGACGTCCTTTTGAAGTGTTATTTTCAACCAACCACTTTTGTGAAATCAATCAGTGTCTTCAATGGTCTCCTCTAATTAATTTCGAGGAGCCGTCAAGTATAAGATCGTATCATCGGCATCTTGTGTTAATTTAAATTCCACATCAGCTAGAACAATACCTTTACGATTCATTGCTTATTATTTTTACTGTTACTGTTATACTGTTGGGACAGTATTTGGCTAGTGCACAACTGTTGAAACCGGCACATGCCATGAAGATTGCTGTACTGGGATGTGCCCCTCCTACCACTATACTGAAACTATACACGGCATGGGTAGCTGGTTGGGGAAAAGATTACAAACCGTACAACATCAAGCATGTATTGATGTTAGACCAAATGAAACCTAATCGAGACACAAAGTACAATTTGAATTGCAAAGATAGCGCATCCTCTGGTGTCATATCAGGGCGGCAAACCATGTAAAATCATAGAGGGGCGAAACATCATGGGGGGGGGGGCGAAACAGTACACAAAATGAACTCATTTTTGGTTAGAAACCCCTCATTTTTTTTTTTGCGCAAAAAAACCCCCCTGTTTTCTAATTTTTGAAGAATCTCAGGGGGAAAACCGATCCCCCCCCCGCCACCGGCCCCTTGCACCTGCCCCTGTGTCATATATTGTGCAATTTTCTTTTTGTTCAAAACATGTCAGACATTTGTGTAATTCCTTTGGATTCATTCCAAGACTTGATCACCTTACATATGCACGAAATGCATTTCAATTTGCAAACCAGCTGTATATCAACATTGGCAGTGTGTAAACTTCATGCATAGTGAATGTCCCAGTTACAAGTGGCATTTTATCAAAAAAGATTGATATGACAATTGGCATTCATACTAACCAAATATCGGATGCTCTTATATTGTTCATTGATATCTTAACTTGCAATATTATTGCAGTTGTTGTAATCGAGAATCAAACAATCTTCACCATATTAACACTGGAGTCACAAGTCTCTGTACATAAAGATCTTGGTCAGTGAACCACAGCAATTGAATTTGAGGATTTGAATATTGTTTGTAGTTCATGGTCCTGGCATAATAAACACACTCACAGCTTCCAATCTTCTGCACATTTCCGTGCCAGTTTAATGCGCATGGCGGCGCCGAGGCGCTCAATCATGCATCATCTTTCTTTTCTGGGACGTGCAAATTCATACACTTTGGATGCTTAAGTTTACTATTAGAAGATCAATTTGAATAAGCCAACATGTCATAGCTCATCAGCTTTGCACTGGTTCAAAGGTGCTTCTGTATATTTTTCTAAGAAGTTTTTTTTTCTTGAAAGTGTTGTCAGTGTGGGGATGAAGGACCCAATTGGAAATTGGAGAGGCAACTTGACATCTGTCGCAAGGTGAGTGTTTCGAGGAAAGCTCAAGATGCATTTTGCACCTGAAGACTTGCTGTTGTAGGGTGTCATTTTCATGTGAGAAATAAATTGAACTTGGCATTTTTAACCCCCCCCTTCCCAATACGGGGGGATTTTAAAATCCGATCCTGCTGGAATGCATGGGTTGTTCTGTATGTATTTTCATAACTACTGGCACCTCCTACAAAATGCAACAATATGTTACCTTGGTAGGGTGATTAAAAACTTGTTAGGGTGGTAGACCAGGACTTCTGATGCTGCATGGTTTTGCATCCAAATACTTGCATGTTAATGAATACTAATGAGCTAATTTGCACATGATAAAAAGAATGTGGGACATCTTAAGTACGGATGGTATAATCCTCTGCAGCTTGGAACACACACTCCCAGACCTTAAGTCTAATTGGCAGATTTTCAAAATGACACAGCACAAAAAAAAAAGGGGAAAAAAAAAGCAAAAAAAAAAAGCTGAATGCTTGGTTCAAAAAGCTATAATTAAGAATGCGTAACTGAACCCAAATTGTTTTAATTAGGTCATATGCCACAAGATAGACCTTGAGGAAGTTTGAAATTAGCAGAAGGAACAATTTCTTTTGATCCAGTTTTGGAAATCCTCACAGCTCACTTGGGAAAATGGATTTATGAGTGAGAGTGGACAGTTTACAGTCAAATTGCATTTTGAAAATGTGACTGAAATATTGGACACACACAGATGTCTTGAGTCAAGGGAAGGGTAAATGGTGTTATTTATAGATAATATATATCTCTTGAGGGAATCACGGTTTATGAAATTATGGCAGGTTAATATTTGAGAATACAGAGATATACTTGATCCAAATAGTGATATACTCCTGCACTCTATCATGATATCGGAGAATTGAGACTCGCATTAATGGAAACAAGAATTGTGCCTCAAATAGAAGAGTATCCTGTTTATTTTGAAGGGACTTTGGTGTTATTCTACAGGGTTATTAAACCCCACTGCTGTGTTTTTTTTCTAGTCCGGCAGGGAATGAAGGAATAGCGGGAGAGGGGAAAGCAAGAAAGTGGGCGATTTGGGCAAGTCTCAAATCGGGGTCTTTTGGCCCCAAGCTCATGACCGGGGTAACAACGGTACGACGGTGTCACTGGCCCATATGTGTCTTCCTTTGATGATGCAATCACTATATCCGGGACTTAAAGACACTATCAGTGATTATCCCGAAAGATAAAAAATATTTAAAATTTGTAGGAATAGCTTGGGATAAGTCTGTAGGACTCCAATTAGGTATATTTTCCAACTGAAAAATTGACAGAAAAGGAAGAAAACAGCAATGCTCAGAGATATGAATCCCCATTCAATTACATGTTGTAGTAATTGTCCGTACGGACAGTAATGACTAAAATATCAAATTTTGTCCTTATTAGGCTGCTTCTAGACTTATCACTTGCAGGGCATGTTAGGATACCTATACTTATTCCAAAAATGTAAAAATCTGATTTTTGATGATTTTTTTCGATTTTCTGATTTAGCAAAACACTGATAGTGTCTTTAAGTGCATTTTCTCACTCAGTGCTGTGGTATTTTGTGAGATTTTGTGGCGTTCAGGTTAATTTACAGGGTTATTAAAAAAAAAATCAATCACCAACTTAATAGCTTACAACAAATAATATTATAAGCTATAAAATAATTATTGACCACATATCGAGTGGTTTCATTGAAAAACGGAATTATATTAACCGTAACAATGGATTAAAACCATCTAGTCTGGCCATGTGCTTAAAATTTGTGCTAGTTTATAACATGTTATGTGATACGGCCAGCACTTTTGCGTCATACATGCCATAGGAAATAATTATGCAAGTGTCACATGTGAAAGTGTGTGACGCTATTGTGCCGTCTGTATCACATAACACAATATCAATACTACAATATTAGCGAGAATCTTAAATGTTTTTATTTCATTTTTATGGTTAGTATAATTCCGTTTTTCCATGAAACCTCTCAACATGTTCAATAATTATTTATGTAGTGTCTAAATTTTGGTGTGCATATCCCTTATCATATTTAACACATGTGCAAGCTTCCTGTCCGAAATGTCAAGGCGGAACATGACATTTAATGAAATCTTTGCTAAAAAGCCTAATTTGAAGTAAAAATTGTGTTTTTGTGTGTGTTCCGATTGTCTTTGATTTACCCGAAAGTAGTATCCATTTTGATATCAGATGAAAGGCTGTATTTTTCTCATTTTTCTCATTGACATCCTGAAATTTGAGCCCTCAAATCCATTTCATTCCCAAGATAAAAACAAAAAAACACTGAATAGTGGTTAACCATCAATATTAGCACAATATTGAATAGGGCTTTGTAATGCACGTTGTTGCTTCTACCATCAAAACCGCAAGTTTGTTTCCCATGGTACTTGATGGGGCGTATGTGCAAGGGCCAGACTCTCATATTCAAAGTAGAGAACAAGAGACTAATCGGAACAAGAGCACCTCTAATTAATTAGCCATGGACAAAAACTTACGCATACATTTCAATTGGATTACCTTTTGACACCATACATTTGTAAACATAGGCACAAAAGGTTAGGTGCAAAGGAAACCAAAGTTATTATTTTTCTTGCAAAGATGTGGTATTCTACTTTATGAATCCTCTTGTTTCTGTAACATTGTTCTGAGTAATTGCATTAGAGGTTGTTTATTTATAACATTTCACATTTTTATTCTTTGGTCGTTATTGTGATTACGACAGGTGTCTTCTCAGTCGTAATTTGGTCCGTCTCGGCAGGTGGTTCATCCGACCCTCTGCTGCTTCCTCATCCGGATGAGAATTTCAGTTGTGTAGGTAAGAAATTTTGGAATGTGATCCGGATGAAGAGCTAGAAAAGCCCACTTTGGGCATTGATGAGGCTCTTGCCGCGCATCTTGTGGTAGAGGACTTGTACTCTTGAGGTTACATGGAAATATTTGCAGCTAATTCACCAAAATAAGAGGTCAATTGATGAAGCAGTTCTAGTTGGCATACAAATTGTGGGATAAGGGGCATGTCAAGGCTGAAATTATGGTACTACTATACTCCATTTCCCTACCTCCGTGCAGGAATCGGCGCAAATTGAAGGTCGCACCAGTAAACCGCGCGCACTGGCTTAAAGCTACGCGCTTTTACACGCGCAAACAAAGAGGGCATATATTGATGCGTGCGTTTTAAAGCTGCCTCACAGTTATGACATCACTGCACGGAGGTAGAGAAATGGACTCTATTGTGACAACTCTCCCTCCCTTTCATTCAATCACACTGATAGGCCAGTTGCAATGTGAACAATTGCGGTGACAAAGCCATCCAGGCTTCAGGGTTTAGAATGGGAAAACCTATTTCTCCCCCAAATTATGGTAATGAGGTGTGAGATAAGCTGCAAGAGCAGTTAGCTTGCCTTGTCAACTGTGGTTTTGTTTCACAGTGGATTAGGGACGGCATTCGCTCTTTGAATGGTTTCGCCATTTGTGTGGAGAGCCTAGAAGTGGCAGCAATATTTAAAATAAGGCCTATTTATTTACACCAAACCATTTGATCTTTCATGAATGCATTGTTATGTAACATCCTCAGTTATTCCAATTGTCAGTTCAATGATGTACCTGCATATGGAAGCACATTGCAAAGGTGAAAATATGCCATATTATCCAGTCAATTACTAGGCTATGATTTGTAGGCTATGATTGGGGATTGGTAACTTTGAGGGAAAACTGCTGCGTTATTGCTTCAAACTAGCAGAGGTTAAGGCAGGTAATGCAAAAGTCTGTTGGCCTAGATAACATCAAAAGTAGGTGGGGGGTAGTTAAAGACATACTTTTTACTTAGTTGAAAATAGATTCTGCTTTCTAGCAATCATGTTCAGATATAGAATACAAAAAAATTGAAGAAGGACTCCAAGTTGTTGTAGTATTAATGTTGTAGGATTTTTGTAGATGTGTGAATCCTGTTCTTTAAACCAGGTGAACATGCATCTGCAAAGCTGCAAAAGGCAAGAAATGACAAAACTGTAGTTTTAAAATTGAAGTAATTAAGAAACACGGGGAAACTTGTGGATTAAAATTGTTGTCTGATTGTCTTTGAGATCCCCCAAAATTACCCAGAAGTCCAATTTCAGATGAAAAAGCTTGTTATTGTTCTTATGTCATCCTGCAATTTTTGCAGCACAAAATCCATTTCTTTTCGAAGAAGACCCAAAAACCTACCGTTTTAATGGTTACATATCAATATTTAATAGCACGTAGTAGTGAGGGTTAGTGGATGTGAGGCGGCTGTGAAAGCCAGAGTAAGGTATGGGTGTGTGAAGTTTAGAGAGTGTGGGGAGTTGTTACTTGGGAGAAGATTTTCTTGAAGATGAAAGGGAAGGTGTACAGGAGTTGTGTGAGATCAGTTATTGATGCTGTATGGGAGTGAGAAATGGTGCCTGAGTGAAAATGAGATGGGGCTTTTGAGGAGGGCAGAGAGAGCAATGGTGAGAGCATGTGTGGTGTGAAGTTAATGGAAGGAAGAAGACTGAGGATTTGATGAAGAGGTTGGGTTGGAAGAGGCGGATGTGGACCGACTGGCGAAAGGCGAATGGTTTTAGATGGTATGGGCCGTGCTGAGAAGGATGAGGAGCATGTGTAAACAAAGGGCTTTTGAGTTTTGAAGGGGGTGTGGTTTGAGGAAGAGGGGCCGACCAAAGAGGACATGGAGGAAGCAAGGGGAGTGAGGAGAGTAGGAGGTTGGGTTGAGGATGGGGGATTGCGTTGAATCGGGGAGAAAGTGTACGGAAGGAGTAAAGGCGATTGCTACGAATGTGAGGTGAATCCGGCCACCCCCGGTTGTGGGGGACAAAACCGGATTTTAAAAATTTGGTTTTATACTAGACTGCTACGGTAGTGGATAGGCTGTGTTGTTAATATGCATTATCACAGCTACCATAAAAACTGCCAAGTTTGTTTCCTGCAAAGCTCGGTGGTGAGTGTATGCAAAGTGTCAGGCATTCATACTCAAGTTAGAGGAGAACACATATGCTTAAATGCAAACAAGCATCTTTAATATGGTAGATCAAATACAAGATAGGACAAGGGGAGGGGGGAAAAAATAGTGCAACACAACTACCTTACCATTTTCTCAGAAACAAAAAAAACTTCAGGAATGCGACTGAATAAGCATTAACTACCTAGCATAGTTAAAGAGGATTTTGTGAGCCTACCCACAGGAGTTAAACTTGATTGGGACCACTTCCTAAGGCTAAGGAGTCGCACTTATGTAAGGGAAAAGATTGTTGTTATCCTCAGGACAGACACGGTGGATATCCTTTTTTCCAGTAGTAGACACCACAGTGACAGACGCAAGCGCAATGCTTCCTGAATGGCCATCTTGCGGTCAGTTGTGATAACACCGCTGTGTCGTGCTTTCCAACCGACCCAATTGTTGTGCCCCAGTAAAATGTGGGGCTTTTTGCTGAAGTCAAATTAGTCATGATTTGTAAGATCATGAAAACTTTCAATTATCAACCATTTGCATGTTGTTTTGTAGGTTTGTGTGGATTTCCATGGTTAGGTTGAAGATGTTATATGAAAGTTGGCTTATATTCGGTTATGAGAACCCTACTGCAGTAAATAATGTGATTATTCTAACAACTTAAATTTAAATGATCATACTCTTTACAATAAGTGCTTGAAAAGACAAAAAAATTGGAATATACTTGCAATAAATCAATTCCTAGAGTTTAAAGAAGAGAATCTAAGCAAACTTTCGTGTCACGGATTGCAGTTAGTGTGCATTAAGAATATTTTAGTTGTTAAAAGCAAGTAGTTAACCTCTTTGTGTGGGATTGATTTAAATATTATAGCAAAACATTTCAAATGACCCCTGCATATTACAATAGCCAGAAACCAACGGGCCAGTGTTGCCATACAGTTGTGAATATGGGTCGTTGAACTATGTCACCGAGATTGATGTTATTAGAGCCGAGTGTCTCTCAAATCTTGTGAGAAAATTGGAAAGGAAAATGTTCACTTCCCTTGTGTCCAGACCACTCCCACACGTTCTGCATTACAATTCAGACTTGCATCTTGATTGGAAATTCTAGGGAAAGAAAAACAGTTGAAAAGGGGAAAGAAGCACACATCGCACGCACCTCGTGGACCATATGTAGAAGTCCATTTCCCCATTACTAGAGCACCATTAGCGAGCGAGCTGTCACAGATGGGTTTCAATATTGCCTCCTCGGCTTGTATGTACAATTTACACAGCATCAGAATGAGAAGTATGTCCTCGCCAAACACAGCATACATAATGTGGATGTTATAAGAGACTTGTGGGCTGACGACGATATGAATAGGCTAGGTTACCTTGTGGCACAGATAGCCGCACTAATCCTGATGTGTATGGTTGTTGTGCTAGCTATATAGCTAGTGTAGTGAATTGAGGGTAGACAGTGGCGACGGTTTGCAGAGAAATGGAATAAGCCATCCACCCAATTGCTCAAAGATTCCTGAGAGGAGAAGGGATCATTAGGGTGTGTTCAAGTTCAGGGTCCTTAGAGGTTGGTGCGTTCTCATTGGATGACATTTGTTCACCAAAGGTGCTCAGAATGATTCTACTGTGAGGTCATTTGAAGGTGTTATGAGAAGAGGGTCAAAGGTATCTAGGTTATTACAGTCTTGTTGTGAAAAATGTTTTTTTTTGAAAGATAAGGTGTTTCTTGTCAGTTATGGATGAGTGTTGTTGAAACCAATGATCAAAATTGATCCTCAGCAAAGTCTTAAAATTAATGAAGATGTTTTGACTTTTCCGATAGGGAGGATAGTTACTATAGGCCTGGGTTTCATCATGACTCTCATCTACTTGTGAAGGGAACTCCGAGGTCAGAGGTCATTAAGAGGTTAAAAGTGTCTGGTTTGGCTATTCTGGTCTAATCCCATTTCGGTCGAATGGCCACTTGGTCTATTCTAATGCAATGGTCTAAACCCATATGTCTAATACCAATTGGTGTAATAACCATTAGTCTAAATCCAATTATCTAACAACCAAAAATATCTAATAGTCTGTGGTTAAGGACATCTAGTCAATTCCCATTTCGTTACTACCATGTGTTAATAACCACAAACACCATTGGTTAATTCCCATTGGTCTAATATCCATCTTGTCTAATATTTCATTTTGTCTTTAATTAACATTGGGGGCTATATATACCCAATTGGTCTAATATCCATTGGTCTAATGTCCACCGGTCTAATATCTATTTGGACCAATATCCATTTGGTCCAGATTGACATTAGACCAAATGGATATTAGACCAAATGGATATTATAACAAAGCGGTATTAGACCAAATGGGTATTCGACCAGATGTGGTTCTTAGACAAGAGGGATATTAGACCAATTGGGGTCGTATAGACCCATGGATATTAGACAAAATGAATATTAGACCAGATGGGTAGTAGACCAATTGCAGTAGACCAAATCGTTATAGACGATTGAATGGAAATTAGACGATATGAGGTTTAGACCAGATGAATACTAGACTACATGGCTATAATAAATGGTTATTAGCTTAAATGGTTATCAGACCTCTACATGGTCTTAGACCAACGTGGCGTTAGCCAAAATGGCCATTAGACACAAAGATGGGATTAGACAATGGTAAGTCACCCATGTCTTGAAAGTAGAAAATAGAAAATATTGATGAGCTACGGCACCCATTGGTTGCTCTTGCTTGATAAAACTTGTTTAATATTCGCTAGCGAAGTGTTACGGTAATACGGTCATTACTAATGCCAACTGATCAGCTTTTGAGTCTTTGCACCACGTATCGAAAATGACATTACACCACGTGATATTTTACGGCTGTCAATAACATTCAAAAGTTGCGTGAATCAGTAACCAAGGCTTATGTAACCATTGCGATGGGCGAATAACAGTTTTGAAAAACTTTCTGTGACACAAGCCCAACACAACTAAGCTTGGCTGGTTTGTGCATGTGCCCTTGGACTCTTCAATTGACTTTCCTCTGTGACTGCATTTTGGCTATGTTTACAAATCCATTTTGGACCGAAATGAGGCCAGCTATTGGTTATCACAAAATGCTTTATCTCATACAAGGACGCATATATTTGAATCTCTGATTACGTACAGGCTGTATTTGAATTGAAAGCGAAACATTTCTATTTTGTTTTAAAAAATATTGATTTTTTCCTTATTTTTAACCCAATTTGAAATCCATTAAAAATATCCCTCTGAATCTACCTCTCTATTAAAAAAAAGGTCACTCAATGTGGTGAATATTACCTACCAGGACTTCATTTGTCTTTAAATTCTCAGGACCCAGTGCTTCGCAAATTTACGATATTAGAGCATCAGCCCAGAGGCATTTGATTAGAACGAACGAATGAGGTACCAATACCTGAACACGGGAAAATTCAGAGAAAAATATAAATTTGAAAATTGAAATCTGCCGGGGACCCGTTGATGCGTGTAGCCACAGGAGAGGGGTAACGTTACTATGGGGGTCAAAATGTTTGGAACTGCTCTAAATCTAAGTATATAGCTCAAAATTATTGCCTTAGGTAAGCAGGAGTAAAAAAGTGCACTTGGGGTCACACGTGTGTGGTGCTTCCTTTCAGATATTGGGAAAAATAGGCAATTCATTTGTTTATTTCAAGAAAAGGTCACCCGTTGCAAATACCACAGATTGTTTGAAAAATTTGTTTTTAATGTTTACTGATATGGAATCCAAATATGCAATGCTTTTGCACTTTCGCATCTCCTTGTTGGTATAATGGAAGGGGTAAAAAATTTCCTGTAGGACTCTGTGGGGATGGGAACATTATACCCCTCCCTATGAAAGTTAACCAACCCTATGCAAAATTAAAAGCAGATTGAATCAGTATCAGGTAAATATTCTTTTAATATTTTTTACAAAGAAATCTTGGTGCTATATACCCAATTGTTGACCTTTCTTGAATGAAACCAAATGACATTAGCATATTTTCCCAAATATCTTGGGAAAGGTGAGCACACACACATGTGACCCACTGGATCTTTTTACTCCTGGTAACCTAAGGAATAATTTGAGCTATATTTCATTGATTTAAAGCAGTTAAATATTAAGACCCCATAGTAGAAACCTTTACCCCTCTCTGGGGCTACACGCAACAGGTCGCCGCAGACTTTATATTTTCAAAACGTTATAGTTTTCTCTGAATTTCCAGATTAAGCTAATTGGTATCTCGTTTCGTGTACCAAAACCTTCTGGGCTGACGGTTTCTAATAATGGGTTTTCACAAGTGATCAATCTATTAGCCAAAAAAAATAGTGTTTCAGTGTGTAACGGAGGCACATGGTCCCATTTCTATACCAGTTTTGTCTACATAAAATCGTTAAGTGATAATGATATGTCTCCCTTGTAGCAAAATTTATAAATTGCATAGGTGTTCACCATTATCACTTGCCCACTATAAACTATTATTTATATAAGGATATCGCAATGTCTTCATCTAAGGCTGCTGGTGTTCCATTTATATGGAACGGAACTTACAGTGCGAGAAAAAGCAAAAAATATGGCATGTACATTCTATGATAAATCACAAAGCGATCTTTATGGTCAGAATTAACTAATCAGCAGCGCATTAATCCAGGGAAGCTAAGTGAAGGATATTACTACGGGCTTTCATAGTGTAATATTTAGTGATTAATTGCCTTGCTGTTATACCTGCAATTTATATAATCAGATGCACACTGTATTCCTTGCTCATTAGGGGATTCTACACAACACGGTCAATTAATGAGCCCCATTGTGTGTCTCTTACACATGTACGTACAGGAACATGCACACGTACTAGTGGAGTTGTTTCACATGTGTGTAGTTAAACTTATCAGGTCTCCATATTGTGAATATTTTCATTGTAATTGTTTTAGGGACATGGAAACCTTCATTGCCTGAGTTTTCAGTTCAGAAGCTTGGTGCAAAAGTTAGCAACACTGAGTTTATACTTTCAATCAAATGAGCATTAGTACTGATTATGTTCCTTTTGCTGGTTGGTTCACAAACATGTATTGTAATATCAAACGGTTCAAATTAGGCATTGACTTTGATATGGATTTGCGGATGGTTTTTAATGCTCAAGAGGGTTGCAATATTTAAGAGGAGTTTAAATCACAAAGATTTTAATCCCCCTGAGGCAGTACCTGAGTAGTTATGGGCATCTAAGAACTATTTGATTGGTTACTTTAGAAGTTACCATTTTGTAATTGAAACAAACCGGTAGAAACTTGAGATACTCTAAAGGTCGTCATACTTCCAATGCACTGTGTTGCGAAGTAAATTTACTGAATGTTCCGTCATTCCGCTGCCCTCCTAATCGATTTACTGCAGGTCAACCCATGGTCACTGCAGGTCACGGGTTTGCAGGTAGTTGCAGTAAACTTGCGAAAATTTGACCCATTGAATGCACCACTGATGCACCCACTGCATCTTGCTGCCTCGTCAGTTAAAGTAATTTTAACTGCAGTTGCAGTAATACTGCATTGCTTGCAATAACTGCAAGTGATTGCAGAGTGACGATTTGGTACGGCTGCATTGCAGTGGGAGTGTGAACGGACCTTAAGACATTCACGCCACACCGCCGAATTGGAATTGGGGATCCCCCAATTGACTTACGCATTCTCCTTTATGACAGGAAAACATTGCCATTCACAGGTATAGTTAACTGACGATTACCTAACTCAAGTGCAATTTTTTTTTTAAATTGGGGTCATTGTGTTCGTCTGCAAGGAATTGCCGAAGGCACATAGGGATTTACTCTGGTCGTATGTCTGTGTCTCGTGTGTATGTGTCTCTGTGTCTCTGTAGGTCAAAATGTTAACCCTTCATGTAGTGCATGATGTATGGTTCTGTAAGGGCTACGATGATGTAACTGGTGGAAAGGAGGAGGTGATCGGTGGGGTGAATGTTGGTGACCTCATGTGACCTTGGTGACCTCATGGGACCTTGACCGGTCAAAATTTCACCCTTATATAATGCATGCACCGTGTTAGTTCCAAAGGGCCTATGCTGATTGTTAACTTGGTGGTATTAGAAGGGGGCAGGCGTGGGGGGTGACATGTTGTGACCTCATGTGCCCTTCGTGACCTTCTGTGACCTTGGCCCATTCAAAAAACTGCGCGGCAGACGACACTCGCGGTCCGGGGACAGCGATGTATTTTATTATTTTTTTTTAAAGTACCAATTAATTGCTTTTTTTAAAGCCTACGCATCAAAAATATTTCTCGAGGCTCTTAAATCATGGTTTCTTAAGTTAAATTGCAAAAAGCAAATAAAAAAAACTTTGAAAAAAAAAATGTGTCCTACACATGAACATGTAGTAGTAGTTTATCAGTTTTCTCCTTAACTGCAATCCTTTCCTAGTACATTTGCACCGGGTTCTTACTGCTACGTATGTAAATGCAAGAATAAAGTAAATGAGAAGGAGGAGTACTAAGCAATTTCATTCTGACAAACCATGAAAGAAAGCAGTAGCCCATGAAAATTAGTGTCAAGTTTGTTCAAAATGGCATGTCTCAGTGAAATTTGTGTAATGAATTTTTTAACATAAAAATATAAAAACCTAAAAAATTAAAAAATCAAAATGGTTGCCAAAAACAGTTTCCTTATTGCATCTTTCAAAGCCCACTACAGACAGTGTTTTGTAGGAGTGTTTTAAAAACAAGATAGTCTAACCACGGAGGTTCCAGTGTGGGATCTTGCAGGAGGGATTTTGTACAATTAAAAAGGGATGTACTTCCAGATACATTAAATGGACAAATAATTGAAAATCAGGTGTTGCAAGTGCTACTATGAAACAAGATGCGTGTTAAAGGTGTTTTTTCTGATTTTGTCTATCGGTTCTCTACTTGATAGGGAGCCTACACTTAGGCCCCACTCTTGTATATGCTGATAAGTACCGTGGGAAACAAACTTGCAGTTTTGATGCCTAGGAAATGATCATGCACATTGCACTGCCCTATTCACTGCTAATATTGAGGATAACCAATTCAAACAGCAGTTTTTGTCAGTATTTTTGGAAAGAAATTGATTTGAAGCTGAAATTTCAGAGAGGACAATGCGAAAAATACAGCCTTTCATCTGGTATAAAATTTGATTACCTACGATTACATCAGGGGGTCCCAAAGACGATCGGGAACAAGCACCTTAACAAAAACTAAAAAATTAAAAAAAAAAAATAAATAAAATAAAATAAAAAATAAAAAATAAAAAAAGAAAAAGCTAAATAGCAAGAACAAAAAAAACTCTCCAATCCAGGATATCCAATCAAAATGGTGATAGCTTATGTTTACAGAAAAATGTTGCAAGCGGAAAAAATGGTACCAGAAACAAAGGCAGTTAAGAATCTCTTTGTTAAAACATATTTGCCCTTTGCGGCTTTGCCCATCAATGTACTGAAACCAATTGCACTGGGGAGGTAGGATTGAGATATTAAATGCAAACAAAATATACTTAACACAATAAGCACAATTATATTGATAGTCAATATGCTGACAAGTGCAAGAATTATATTAGAGGATGTGTAGACTAAGGGATCGTAATAAAATTGAAAGGTGGCCAATTTAATATGCAGAGATAGGAGAGAATGTGAAGTGGTAAACAAAGACATATTGAATGTGCCCTGATGTCTAAAGTGGTCACGTATTGGTTGACCCATATTTTGAAGTTCATTTATGTGGTAGAAATAATGCTTCTGCCATGGAAAAAAATATTATTTATCAGTTTGTGCTGCTTGACAAATTAATTAAGAAATCAAGCATGTGTGCTTCTCTCCATTGCTGCCGAATGTTGTTGTCAATGCTGCCTAGCTAGGTCTTGTGTTTGGTAAAGATTGAAAACAAACTTGTAAGCATAATGAAAAAAAACATAAATGGGAGGAGAACAAATCTAGTGCACTCACATACTTGCTCACACATGCATAAAATAGCCATGGATTTTTCTTACTCTAAACAAATTAAAAAATTGTCAAAATTAAATGCAGGAACTGGCTGCTGTAGGAAGGTTTTGAGTGCATTTTGTGGGCCACCAGCATAGATGGCTGGAACACTTGGCAATCTTGTAGTGTGTGTGTATGTGTGTCACTAAAATTTTATTTCTTTTGAAAATTGACCTCAATTGAAAAGTTGAAGTTCAAGTAGAACCAAACTTGTCTTACAGGTGCACCATGGGATCCCTCATATGTTGATGAGGTCAGAGGTCAAATGCCAAGGTCAAAGTTCTTGTGAGATCAATTTGAAAAATAGGCTAAAAATGTAACATTGACCTACATTGAAAAGTTGAAGTTCAAACTTGATACATGCTTGCAATATGGGATTCCTAATTTGTTGATGAGGTCAGAGGTCATGTACCAAGGTCAAAGTTCATGTGAGGTCAAGTTGTAAGATAGGCCGGGCGGCCCACAGCTTATATTCTTTGAATATAGCGAGCGTGAAAGCCGAGAACCGCAAAATACTAGTTGATCACATATTTTAAGGGGGAATTTCATGATCCACAGTCTTGTCCCTCGACTTACCTCAAAAAAGTTGAGATTTTAGTATCATCTGAACCGTTGGGCTAAGTATAGTATGTGTGACCAATCTGACATGCAAATTCGAACACCTCTGCAGGAAATTTGCAGTTTTATATTTTCTCTCTGCAAACAGGGCAGAAATTACAGTACAGTGGTCTGTGGGACACTGATACAGACATTTGCTCATATTCATAACACCATAATGCAAGATCAGAATCAACTTAAATTTTATGAATAAGCTTTTCTCATGAATAAGCTTTTCTCAATGATATTATCTAGTGAAACATGGACTAGGCAGAAGATACTAGTAGAATCACGAAATGCACCCTTAAGAAAACCAAGAGTAACACACATTCCCACACTAGCAAGACTTTGGTGCTCATAATCAAATGTTTTTATGTGGAACGCTTAATGAAGCATTAATTTTGAATGCGTTTTCTAAAAAAAAATATATTTTTGTAATGAAGTTGAGAGAATTAAGTTCTTTCACACAGGAGGTAAGCATACAGTGTACTACTAAAATTCAAAATTGATTGATATTGCTATTCTAATTTGAAACAAAAATGATAGCAATTAATAATGATCATATGTGATTTTAGTAAATTCTTAGCAACAATAACTGGGTTATGGAAAATTTAGGAAGTTTTTGCAAATAAGGCTTGGGGTCTGAGGCACCATATTATTTTATGTTCAAAGCAGAAAGTTTCCCAACTCTTAACTTTCTGCACATTTAAGAGAAAATAATGAGGGCTTGCTAAATAAGAACCTGGACAGTGCCTAAAATTGATGACTTGAGAATTGTCTCACTGGGCCAGATTTGATTAGAAGATATCAGCTAATGGACATACACTAAGTTGACTTTCATACAGCACCATCTAATATGACATGCACACCAGGGATGCAAATTCGTCAGAGTTTGCGAGAATCAAATTTACTTGAAATGACAACACTTAATACATGATTCAATGGGGAAAATTGATTTTTTTTTTTTTTTTTTTTTTACTACTAAAATTCAAAATTGATTGATATTGCTATTCTAATTTGAAACAAAAATGATAGCAATTAATAATGATCATATGTGATTTTAGTAAATTCTTAGCAACAATAACTGGGTTCTGGAAAATTTAGGAAGTTTTTGCAAATAAGGCTTGGGGTCTGAGGCACCATTTTAAGAGAAAATAATGAGGGCTTGCTAAATAAGAACCTGGACAGTGCCTAAAATTGATGACTTGAGAAATGTCTCACTGGGCCAGATTTGATTAGAAGATATCAGCTAATGGACATACACTAAGTTGACTTTCATACAGCACCATCTAATATGACATGCACACCAGGGATGCAAATTCGTCAGAGTTTGCGAGAATCAAATTTACTTGAAATGACAACACTTAATACATGATTCAATGGGGAAAATTGATGGATGCTACGAGAATCGCTGCGAGAATCAATTATGTGATTCTCATCAAATTTGTATCCCTGCACACTTGTAACACAGATTTATGCCCAAAAATGTGCTAAATCATGGTGGATTTAAGTAATTTTACCCAATGGTGGACATTGCCAGTTATGGTTAAAAACCTTCAAGTGAAATGGCCCTTTCCAGACAAGTGACTCAATTTCTCCATGCCTCATTGAAAGCAGAGTTGGCTCATTCAACTCTGCTTTGGCTAAAGCGTTACAACAGAGCTAAGTCAACTCATCCAAGATCAGTCGCATCAAAGGCAACCAAATAAACATTGACCTGACAAGTTGAGATCATTATGTAAAATGTCAAAGTTCCATACAACACACAAAGGTTTTATGAGAGGTTGAACTTTGCACATGTGTACAGTGTGATGCACTTGAGTAAGCATGGTAAGATGGCAGTGATTGCATGTACAATTCAATCACAGCCTATGTCAGGATTGCAAAAGGGAAAGGCCATTTTGAATATTGTGTTTCATACAATTGTATTACTGCCTGAGCTGGCTGCTGCAAGCTTCAGTGATGTGTGACTAGGTTATATAAATTTGCCATGTTTGATTTTGTCTCTGTGTGTGACATTGAATTCTTAGTATTGCAGTTGTGTTTGTTATGGTAGAACTTTGTTTTGTGAAAGAAAACCAGTGGTTATGAATATTTTTGAATGACAAATATGAAAAATTGTCAAATTGTTTGGCCTAGATTTTGTTATGGGGGCTAATTTACATTATTACTTTTTGAAAGTAATTTTTTGTCATTCAATTGACCCTTTAATGGCAATTTTGCTATTTTTATTTAAATAAAGATAATAGAATTTAAGCAAATCAGATAAATCAGTAAAGTAGTAATCTGTGAAGACAGCGAAAAAATTTACTGGGAGAATTAAGTAGCGCTATCCTAAGGAACAAAAAGGTAATATTATTGAACAGGTAACGATTTTAAGTAGAGAAATCAAGCATTGTATAGAAATTGGGTCATCTACCCACTTACCAATTAATATGAGTGTAAATCTGATACTTAGTAGCCTGAATGCAGTAGAGTGAAAAGGCCCGCTTGAGCAGTGATTGTCCTCAGCACGTTTTGAATACCTGCACTATGTAAATGCACAAAGCAGTGTACATAGAATATGAATGGAGGGCATGCATGCAAGCTGGCAGGCTCGGCCTTACAAGGCTTGGGCCATGGCTATGTATCACAATGCAGAAATTCTTATTTGTTTCTTGTCCTGTTGATATATCAATGTGTGTATCGGCCCTATCGGGGAGCTTTGTTTGATATCCATGCTTATTTATTGGAAGTAGCAGATAAGTACAGTGTCTTGGTGTTTGCTATCCAATTCCCCCTTCAGAATTATCAGTTCTAATTGCTCAATTTTGGCCTGTGATGTGGTTGGTCATCTGAATCAAAATACAGATAAAATTTTGTATGTATGCAAAATAAAAATACTCTTCTGCTGACTATGCTTGTTAGTTTATAAGGGTGCTTACCTTGGGCACCATGCTAATACTGTATAAGTGGAAATTTTTGTGAGGTTTTTATTTTCGCGAATTTCGCGAGTGAACATAAAAACGCGAAAATAAAAAACTTGCAAAAATAACTTTTTCCAATAGATTTGTATTGCATTGATGTCAATACCATGAAATTAAATTCTTACGCATTTGGCAAAATTGATAAAATCGCGAAAATATCTGTACGCGGAAATTTCCACTTATACAGTATCTAAAAAACGCGGCGTACTAAAAAAACAGACAATTCTCGTCAAAAGAAGCACAACCAATAAAAAATATCTAAAACATGACAAGCACTAAGGTGAAAAAAAAAATCATGGGTACCACAGTACCCCTATACACTTGAGTGTTAATCAGCCGTTTGATATCAAAATAAGTTAATGTGGTAAAGTCATGGTTAAGAGTATTCAAATTTAGTTTGGGTAAGGACTCACCTCTACGAATCTTAAAATGGACCCGTGGGTATACCAATTTTCCAAGAAAACTAAAGTGAACCCATATATGTATAACTGAGGCCCAAATTTTTGGCATGTCAAAAAATTTGGCAGAATTGGGCTATTTCAAGAAAATTTTGAGAATATTATTAAAATTGGCAAAATAATTACCCATCCATATATACCAAAATTGACCTAGAAAAGGGGGTCATCGTTATACCAAATGGCTGAAAATGAGACCTGTGTTTTAGGCTCATTTGTATTGAAAAATGTCATCAATATTGTAACACTGATAGTTGAATTTTGGCCCAAAATAAACATACAACACCCATAAGACTTTTAAAGTAATAATATTTTTAACAAATTCCTGCTAGTTAGCTGTTTAGCAGTCAATCTATTTCTGCTTTCCCGAAATGCTTTGAGAAAATAGAGCAGAACATGGCAAGTTCACTATGTGTGTACCCTTTAAGACAATGCTGTATATCGGGAGTGTTCAGTTGGTGTAAAATAAATGACTGATCAAGCTACTACTAAGAAATTCCATCCTTTTGTTATTGTTTCCTGGTATCCAGTTTTGGGAATAGTACAGTTTGACTTAAAATTTCATCATTTGTTAAGTCAGTAAATAACCTTCAGCCCAGTATGGTTATCGTAAATTGGATATTTCTGGGAAATTCCTGCTTATGTTGAGAAGCAGTTATTACCGGTTTGTGTTGTGGCATACAGAGCAGGGATTTTTACAAGGACACACTCACTTGACACAGACACATACGAGATGCCATAGGGCGAGCAAAAGCGTTTACTCATAAAACAGGGCAGGTCTTTGATTATGCACCTCGTAACGGCCACTTGTCTTAGAATCCATATCTAATGGCCGCATTTTGGTCAACCCAGCAGCGGTATTGCATCCCAATTAATAGCACTTCACCCAGTTTCAGCATTGGGAGAATTTGCCATAGAATGTCATTAGCGGAAATAAGATGTTATGGCTATGCTAACAATATTGGTAGACATATAAATCATAATTATGATCTGCTGTTGAGCGACTTTAATGTGTTGAATAATACAGAGTTCATCAACATAATTTGTAATAATCTGCAATAGTGGGGCAATTGGCAGGCCCCTAGGGATGCACGCAACTGCTCATCTTTTAGTCACAGTGCTTGAAGGTGAGGTGAATTTTTAACAGTTGATTTTTTTTGTTTAAATTCATAAAAATCCTGATACTAGATCATGTGAAGCAAGTTGTAATTGCTCGAGAAAGAAATGGGATCATTGAAGGGTGGACATTAAATCTCATTAAAAATGGTCTTTAAAAATAAAATCCTTAGACAGTAGAAGTTGACCTTGCAGTCGCATGTAAAATCTATTGTACATCTTGATGGAATGCTATAAAATCCTGAGCAACATTTTCAATAGTAAAAATTTCTACGATTCTTCTTAGCATCTTTTTGTTTTTGACAAGTGCCGTCACTCTTGGGTTTCTTTTTGAGAATGAAATAACATTTTCAAGAAAGCTTGTCCTCTACTTCTGCTGGCAAAATTGCTGTTAGAGTATCATATTTGGAGAAATGTTTATCAAAATGTTGTGCTCTAGAGAATACGCTGAGAGTTAAAAGGTAATATGCCAGTAGTGTATGTACGCAAGTCACTTCTTTTCACAGCCATTCAAAATACCAGCCCCATATGTGTATATTTCACTACCCACTCACTCGTGCACGCACATCACACGTAAATGATTTCTGTTTTGTGGCCACATTTGAATTGAATTTGAATGCTCAAATGCACTCTCATTCCCTGGTCTTTTCGTACAATTATCAATGCTCCCTGGTTTGATCAAAGACCCTCAAAACAATGAGATCATATTGATGTTTTAAGGGTGGGAGGGCCCTGAGTATTTACGAAAGTGGGGAGGGGAGGGTACGAACATGGGGGGGGGGGGTGGAGTAGTAACTATCCTGTAAGCGGACCATGCAAAGTGAACTGATTTTTGAATCTGAGATGCACTCTGAGGCTATTTGCGGTCATTTTTGGTCAACAAAATAGCAGATTTTCCACCTGAACTTAGGGCAAAAGGATATTTAGCTTGGATGTTATGAGCGAAAATGTGCCCCATTTTGGTCGACCAAAATTATTTTGCACGGTACTCTATGGGGAGTACAAAATCAAGTTTTTCAGCTCAGCTCTCACATCAAAACAAGTTGATATATCGGTGCGAAACTTACAGATGGGGTTTTGGGGTGAAGGCTATTCTATCAAGATGAAAAGTTTATATACTTAAATTGGGTCATCCCCTTTTTAAATATTTCTAGTGCAAAAAATGAAATAATTTACAGATTTTTTTGCAAAGCTAAAAATGAAGAGGAGTTCTAGTGTGTTTTAAAGCCCCACTCTCCATTCCACAGAGCCTGGTTTGGTTTAAAGGGGCACTTCGTGATCCATAGCCTCGTCCCCCGACTTACCTAAAAAACTTGATATTTTTATATCGTCTGAACCATCAGCCTTAGTAATCCACGTGTACCTAATTGTATGTGCAAATTCGGTCGTATCTCTCAGAGATGAACCATTCCGGATTTCCGGCCATAAATAAAAAAATTCCAGAAATTAAAAAAAAAAATAAAAGAAATTCAATTTCTGAGATAAAGTGTTAATGATAATGGTAGAACTGCATCAAAAACCAAGTTTAAAAGTACCAATTTACTTTAGAGAAGGGGTCCTGTACCCTAAAATCTTGTAAGAAAATATGTTTCCTGGAGCTTCACCGGATGCTACGCTAAAATTTGGGCTTGTCGTCGGTTGAAATTTGGATTTTCAGGAAATGGAACCACTCCTCTGAACACTCTCTCTAAGAAATTCGCAATTTTGTATTTTCTGTCCGTAAACGGACAGAAATTACAGCACAGTGACCTATGAGACGGTGGGAAACAAGCAATTGCTCATAACACAAAACTGCAAGATTGGGATCAACTCAAATGTTGTGAATAAGCTTTTCTCAAGGATATCTAATGAACAATTAATAAAACAGAAGGTGCTGTAATCATGAAAAGGCTAGGGTTAGGGCTAGGAAGATAACAAGTTTTGTTGGGTTAAGTGTAGAGTTGATGGAAGGTGAAAGAAAATAAAAGGTGTTAGAGGAGTATGTGGTTAGTCTGAAACACTAAACACTTTAAAAGGTGTAGTTTTCATTAAGTTAAAGTGGGGACAGATCAATTGCAGGAAAATTATTTGTGCCAGACAGGCTGTGATTGCATATTGGAAACACCTGTTGTATTAGGCACATGGCAATACCCATTCTTGTGGCACCAATTAGTTTTGACTTCAAGCATATTTTTTTGACAACTTATAGAACTAGTTTCATGTTTATGTTTATTTCAGTGCTGCTTGCAAAATCAGAGAAAGGAAAGTGCACTGAAACAAAAGAAGTTTGAGAGTGTCAATCCAGAGAGCAGAAGTCTGATTGAGTGAAGTTGTGTACATGTGATACTGATAAGACTTAGGCAGGTTGCAAGGAAATCCATCATAGCAAAAGATAATGACAGGGGAAAATGGTTTACATCTCACTTCATGCTAGGGCCTCCTTAGTACACATATTATCAAAACAGCAAAATATAGACACGGCCCGCACCTCATTTATTACTAATGCAACATTAATGGGCAAATGCTGTGAAAACGAATCCAATCTGGGATGTCCGCTAAACAGACGTAGGGTCGGGCCAGGTACGATGACGGCCAAGCCAGTCGGTATTTGCGTCAATTCATTATTGCGCCGCCTCTGCACCACGCGCTGACAACAAATAGCCCAGACCCCACTAGGGCATTTGTAGCTTGTCCTGCCTGCCTGCCTGCTGAGCTTAGTCCTCGATGCAGGTGACATTTAGCCTCATCTCCTGTCTACTTAGGCATACATACAGAGATATGTGGAGACAGTCATCCGTAAGCAATGGCATTAAACATAACAAAATAATAATCTGCTCTGATTACAGAGGATCAATGTGATCATGTTTTGATGTGGCTGTGATTGGGATGCTTGGTGAAAGATTTGTTGGTATGAGAGTTGGTATGTAGGATTGCTTTCAAGTTTGAGAGTTTAATTTTAATACCAGTATTTAAGCACTGTAGGGTTATTATTGACATTCAAGTAGTTGTAATAATCTGCAAAAAGCAATAAATTTAAAGGTCAAAGTGCACTGAAAAGTATCACTTAATTCTGAAGGATAATTTATGTAAAAAACTTGACCTTGTAAATTCAAAGCAGATTTATTTTCTGAAGAAATGACAGCAAAAAATAACAGCCATGATGGAGAGGCCTGACACTTCACTGTCATGATCATTATAATAATTTTCTATCTTATCCTCTGCTTGATGTGCTGTTTGAGTCACACAGCAAAAGGAAAGATATTGAATCAGCCATCTTCACTCATGTATAAGAATTGAGAGGCAAAATATAATGGTTACTAGCAATGTGATCACAATGAGTTTACTACCTTAAAAATGTCAGATTGTGCTGGGTGCACATAAGGAAACTGGTAATGAAGTACACGTGAAATATTAATAAGCAATATGTTGTGTGTGATTTGGCTGGGGCAGGTGGAATTGGGAATCAACTCATCACTGGGACATGTAATATTGATCAAATTGACAGTGCTGCACTGTGCATATAAAACAGGGTCACCCTTGCAGGTAGCTAGTTAAGAGAGCTGGAGCTGAGGCTATCCCTTTTGCGTTGTTACGTGGATTGAGTCGGTCAGAGCATTTGGAGGGCGACATCATGTTGCTGCTGGGCAGTGTGGGTATTTTTAGTACATCTCAAAATTTGTTGGTTTTTAGAGCAAACAGGCGGAGGATCGTAGGCGAGCTAGCAAGTGCACCCCCAAAGCAGTTTTAAACATGTACATATACAATAGCTGCTGCATTTTAGCAGTGGCTGTATAAAGCAGGGTGACAAAAAATACTTGTTTAGCATTTACTCCTGCTTCCTTTTTTGAGCCCACTTCAATTTTATTTTTTAACATTTCAATCACAACTTCTAAGTAAAAGGATGCATCAGAAGATTGGTGCTTTGTACAGGTTTGATAAAATGCAAGAAGCAGTCTTTTAAATTGGTTTTGTTTTTGTGACCATTAGAGGGGTCTACCTGACAGAAGTAGAAAATAAAAAAGCTCCTCCCCTTTTTTCCCCAAAATTCTGGATGCAAAATATTTTTTTTACTTGGCCATATAAGTTATTTTTGCAAGGTAGATTTTTCACAACATCTAGTGCAGATGTCACTTAGCGATGTCTTGAATTCACAGATCTGCATCTAAGCAGAGTGTCTTGCCGTCCCTTGAGTAAGCCACCGCATCAGTTGATAACATGTTGTAGTATTATAAATTCATTGGCAGACTACTACACTTGAAAAGCGTAACCACTGCAAAAATATAGTGTTAATAAGCTGACCTTTACTCATTCCTAGGATGTATAGATTGATGGCCTTTAAACGTATGTAGATTTATAATAGCTTTTATTTTGGTCTAATATCATGTTGGGTGATTGTACGGTTTGTACCCGAGTTTACCAATTTTGTCAATAGCAGTGATGAAATGCCAATGGTTGCACCGGTTGGTAGTTGCACTGGTTGGTAGATTCACATCCACAGATCATTCATAAAACTGGCCTGAAATATATAAAGCTAGTAGCAGCTTACCCTGGCATTTTACCATGTAGCAGATTCTGTCTTTGGCTTCCGTTGGTGGCATCAGTTTTGTCATCTGGCTACAGGAACAGTTGCTGTACTGCGGACATCCCTCATCCAATTTTCATGACTCTTGCAATGAAGGCCATTAGGGGGCAACACAAAATATGGTGTGAGGTACAGATCTGTAGGTCAAGGGTTATATCTATGAAAATGCTTTCTGCTCTTAATCCCCTTCAATGCTATATAAAATCGTTTACCTCCCCAGAGTGTTTCAAACAAGTTCATGTCCTGCTTACTCTTGTACATACACGTATTTACGACCTTTAGATTATGCAGGTGCATAAGAGACATAATGCCTGACTTTCCATGCAAGAAGCAAGATGTGGAAAGTTAGGCATTATGTCAAATGTATCTGCATCTGCATAAACCTAAAATTGAAAGGTTGTTACTATTTCACTTCATATTCAGTCAAAAGAATAATTGGCCAAGGATCATATGGGGGTGTACATTTTGACCTCTAATGTCCCTTTTAGGCATATTTCCTTGCCAAACAGTTTGATCAATTTAACTCAAAATTTGTAATAAGATGTTTTTGGTGATACACTTTCATATAAAGGCAAGAACATCATGAAATATTGGAACGTGATTGGATTAGGGTGGTTTTGAGTACATCTGTGATTTCCAATTAAAAGAAAAGAGTAGTACTGATATAAAGCACATTCCTAAGTGAAGTCAGGGCTTTTCACATATTAATTTTAAAAGTTTTGTTTTCCCTAAAACTTGGGCACTTTTAGGAAATTAAATATAGTATGAGAATATAAGGTTAACAAATTTAATTCTTTCATGCTGGAGGAAAGCATAAAAAATAAGATCAGCTGGTATCATACAAATCAGAATATCAACAAGAAACCATTTGATTTGAGCTATCCATCTGCTTTGATGCACAACATGTTACATGCAAAGTTGTTTATTTCCTCTGACCTGATGATTTTAAATAATAAAAAAGATGCTCTTATGCAGTCATGTAAATGGGATTTGGATCATATCCTAGGAGTCTCGCATGGAGATTCCCAGTCCTGTGATAATGTCAGTGCTAAACTGACACGATGACAGTAAGCTAATGTGTTTTCAATATTTGAACTACGTAACCGTCTTAAATATAGATGTTGAGGGGGTTATAGAAAAATAATTTGTAGGTAGGTTTGCAGGAGCCTGGCGCCTTTGTGGCAATAGATTTCACATCATCCAGATCAGATGCTCAAGGAGCAATCAATTTGTTTTCATAGAATTTGAAAAAAATAAAAAATAAACCCATTGTTTATCCCCATCAAACTAAACAAAACCAAAACCTCCAACCTTCAAATTCAGCCTGAAAATCTTTGGGAAACAGTGGGCAATGACTAAACAATGATGGATGTGCAGGTGCCTTAATGGATGCTGCAAACAAACATGATTTGGCAAGCAATTAATTTGTGAGAGCTTTCAATAAGTGAAAATTAATTACCGTAAAATTAATTATGTATCAATTATGTATGCACCGATTAATTTGCTAATTTAATCATGCAAAAAGTATACATTTCTTTTATGGACAATATCTTGGTGCAAAATATGTTGGCAAATATTCAATTTCTTAATGGCTGTATACCGTTCTTTTGATTGCTGTGCGTGTGTGATAGCTCATCGCATATCATTATGAATGATGCAAACGCTTTGACATTGAATTGGCATCAGAGGTTTATTATTAGATATGAAGGTAGTAGCAGGAATTGGTAAATTAATGTCAATCACCGTTGATGCAACGCAATATTGATCTAATGCTCAAGGTGGATGTGATGATACGTCGGTGCGCTGGTGTACTGTACATGTACGTCTAAGGCTATTATGTTGCGTGTCAATAAGAACAAAAAACAATTTTCCCCACCTTTCTTTTCGCGCTTTTCCTTTCTTCTAATCATTTTTTTTGGTGTGCTTTGTGCCAAGCATCCAGAGCATGAATACAAAATTAAACTTAAAATTTTACAAATATCGGTCAATAAAAAAAAAATCCCACCACTGCCACCAGAGTAAAGTTGTGAACTCAATATAAAATATCATAATTTTTTATATTTGTGTGGATTTGTTGCGATATCCGGGGCCGTTTTTACCTGTGTCTAATGAAACCAGGTGTATGCCTTACAAAGGCTTTTTATGTGATTGACTCTATTTCCCTGAAAATGATTTGGTCTAATTGATTTTAATGTGTCCTCAAAGGAAATACAATTCCAGCATAGTAAAGTGTATTTTTGCATACTATTACGTGTTATATACTACGATTGCTCACATCTGTTAAAAACATTATATTGGCACAAGCTTATTAAAACATTTTACTATCATCAAACACGTTTCTCAATTATACTGCTAGTGCTAGACTGAACCCCTTTGTCTACCTGAGTCCATTTTTTTGGAACAACACATGGGGGGGGTGTGTATATAAAAACTGGTCCTTTGCTATCCTTAGAGCCAAACCCACTTGAAAATCTGATATTTGTAACTCCTGGTGCAAAATTGGAATTGTTGCCCCTTTCTACAATGTGTGTGTTTATGGAACTTGCATTTTGCTGCCTTTGCAAAATTTAATGATATCATTCTGAAGTAATGTTACATGTTGGTACTCATTTTGGTATCACTGGAAAGAGGAGTCCTGACCAGTATCCATGGGGCCAAAATCAATTATCTGGGGCATTTTGGATCATCACACTAGAACTCCAGCTGAAAGAGGGGTCCCTCCATCAACGTCAGGTAACTCCCTCTTTTGGCATGAAAAGGAGTGTAAAATATCAATTGAGAAGCTAACCCAGTTTTAAAATCCTCGTTGAAAACCCCCAACCAGGGCGCAAATAACCGAAGGCAATTGCCTCGGTGCACCACAACCAGTTGCCTTATGGCCCCTAATTTTTGCCATTCTTGGCCCTATATTCATTGCATGTATTGCCTTGATGTCCTTTTACACCAATTGAAAATTGCCTTGAAATTGCTGCCCTTTCAAAATCTATTTTGCACCCTGCCCCAACCACTTTCCCTTGTCTCTCTCCTACATCCTCTCTCAGACTCAATACCTATCAGATGAAGTGAGGTTAGACCAATTAGACTGGTTCCATTTTTCCAAAGCAACTAGTCGAAGGCATTTTTGAGTAAAAAGCAATTGAACCGGTTTCTATATACGGAATTTGAAATGCCTGATTCCAAATCTTCCGGTACCCTCCCCAAAGCTTATTTTTAGGGGAAGTTGGGCTAATTTTCATAATTCAAAATGGCCGCCATTTTAACATTTTTTTTACATACTCCACGATTTAAGGCTTGTAAAGACTTCATTCTTATTTCTATACAAGGTTTTTCAGCCTCAAGAACACAACTAGACCGTCAGTTAAGGTATTAGCCATATATTGACAATTAATTTGCAAAAATTTAAAACAGAACGGCGGCCATTTTGAATTTTTATGCAAATTTAAACTGTCAACGATGACCTAAATTCCTATAATATCATACACATGAGTTTGGAGCAAAGTGTGTTTACTATGGCGTGACACTAGCTACCAAATATTACACGTTTTCACACTTAATGAGAGTAAGTCATCAGTTTTTTTTTGAGATAGCATAAACTAAAATATTTGTTGAAGCTAAATGTAGGAAGACAATATGCAAACAGTATGTGCATTTACAGGGTGCCACAAGTGTCATCTAAGGTGGAAAAGTGAAATTTTGATGTACAAGTACAGAATTTTGTGGCAGTCTCTTGTTTACCTTCCATTACATCATAGGCTTAAATAAACTGGTGTTATAGTCAAAATGAATGCCACATAAATAACACACAAAATGAGATGTTATTTATCTTATATATGGCATGGTTTCAAATATATCAAAAACAAAAAATGGCCAACAGGCTCCGAATATCAAAAATCAAAAATCCCTAAGACTTTAGACACATGCCTCATTCGTAGGCACCTCATCCGTAGGCACCACCCTCTCTGACCCCGACTGACTCAAAATTACGACAACTCAAAAAGTAACATGGCACACAAATGAATCTTCTACCATATAAGCTAGGTAAATTCCCTTTAAAAAATGAAATATAATCACGCTGAATACCTAACTTGGTTTAATGCAACAATAAAAAACATTTTAAACATATTGTGAAAAAGTAACGCAACCCTCGTTTTGTATACCCAACTCATGGCGCATGAACCATAACTAATGATATAATTTAATTCCTTGACCCTGAAAACATATTTAAGACCCAGAATGATACAAGCCTGAAATCTTGAGTTCTGTACAAAAATGTCAAAATGGCAGCCCTTTGAATTTTTTATATGCAAATTAACTGTTAATTGACCTAATGCTATAACTATTGATCTAATTGTATTCCTACCCTGAAAACATTTGTAGAGACACAAGAATGAAGTCATTAACAACCTTAAATCTTGAGTTATGTACAACCCAACGTTAAAATGGCGGCCATTTTGAATTTATGCAAATTAGGAGCACACTTCCTCTATCAAATTAGCAAAAAAAACAAAAAAAAAAAAAAAAAAAAAAAAAAAAAAAAAAAAAAAAAAATCTGGGACCGAAGATTTGGAATCAGCATAAAATTGCCGTATAGAAACACTGTTTCAATTGCTTTTTACACTCAAATGCCTTCGTCTTGCTATCGGAATCTTTTTTGAGAAATGGAACTAATTCTAAATTGGGTGGTTGTTTGAAGTGACAGACGGGCCAAGTGCGCTTGGACCATATGAGATAGGACCAATTACGAAAAGCGCCATCTCAACTTCATCAAAAACTGCAGCATGCCTCCCTTCCTAATTTCTAACTTATTCTCACCTTCTCTCTCAACTACCTGTAAATCCTCTCTTCTGGACTCCTAGCCTCAACTGCTCCTTCCTTGAACATCCTTTTCCATTTCTGCCCCTTACCCCTTTTTTTCCTTCCACACCCAGGAATTTGAATAGAACCACATTATCTTTTGTTTGTTGTTGTTGTCAATAGATCCCCTAAGAACCAGGGAATAGTTTAACACATCTCTTCAATTCATCAACCACAGTAGGTGACTCAGCTTATGCATCCAGTCAAGCATCATTATTACCATATGACTCTCAGTTCCCATAGCACTACTTGGAACCTATATGTTTTGTAATTTTGTCTGCAGTGATCATCTGTCCTTCGCCTTTTCCTTCTTCCTTCATGGGGAAGTACCGTGTGCGCAGGTGGGCACCATGCCTCCATAACCAATCAGTTCGCCTAGGCACTCTGCGGGGGGGAACGGACCATCTGGCCGTAGCACAAGGATCGGCAACAGTGTTTCAGGGTGAGTTTATATAACAATCGGCAGTTATTATGCCACTAAAAATGACTTCAAAACAACCCTGAAAATGACTGCAGGTTCTCGGTACTTTGGACATTGTGAAAATACATCTTAAAAACATTAAAAGCACTCTTAGAACACATCCCATTTTGATTGACAGCTTATGCAGAAATTTTGGCATATAATTGGAGCTACAGATTCAAACAGTCCAAATAAATACATCCTCTAAAAATTGCAGTCTCTTTTTCCTGGTCGATTCTGGATGTGGTTTTAATTTACTGGTTTTGATTTTTTTAGATGTGGACCCTTCAATTCCATAACTAAACAGTGTGAAAATATCCATGCGCTTGCTGTTGGGATCCGGGTTAGTCCCTCTTGGAACATGGTCCAACCTAAAATGTCAAAGAAGATCTTGAAAGAGGAGACTAAATCACTGGAAGTCCGTTTGTTGAGCCCCTCTGAGCCAAGGAGAGTTCCCCTAAATTGCTCGATATTGTGATCTGATTTGTCCTGGCAATCTATTATGTATTCACTACTAAGGAGGTGTTAAAATTTGCCCATCAACGCCTCCATAGATTCCGTGCCATCTTTCACCATTTGTAAAAGATGGGGCAAAGGCTACTTGACAACTGTCCCTCTTTGTAAAGGGAAGGCACTCTTTTGCACATCTTAATAATTGGCAGAATATGTTGGACAGTATCTATGGAGACACAAGATCTCATCCGTATTTTTCTTTCTCGTTTCAACATCAGAATTCTTTCAAAATTCCAGTATTCAGATATATGCCGATTTGAAATTACCCATTGAGGGTGGACCATACCACCAATTTATTTCTACGTCCAGAAACCGGAACATTGTGATAATTGGCCTACTGACAGATTGGTTCCTCTCTTTGAGTGTCGTGCCATTTGAGCCTAACATCAAAAAGGCTCATGGTACCAACTTGATGTTACGCTTCCCTTGTTTCTGGCATCACTGAAGCCGGTTTTTTTTTTGGCCTGTCTCACTTGTTGCCGTTGAAATATGCCTCACGGGTTTTAATTGACACCGACACAAAAACAGTCTGACTCGCCTGTCAAAAGACCTTCAAATCCATGTTAATTCTCTGAGCTCAAAACCCAGCTGATTAAATCATTGCTCAGGTCTTCCTATTCCATCTTCATTGCTAGACATTAGCCCTCCTGGAATGTTATGAAATTATTAATCTTCCCTCCGCCATGGTTTTTTTTTTTCCCCCTTTTTTTTTTTCTCGTCTGATTCTTTTATTTTGTCTTTGTCTTGCCCTGCCTGCAATCGGCATGGATTTGCAGTGGATCTTGCTTTGTATGTTTGTTTTCTTTATGGTTTCATAAAGATGTATTTACTAAAAAAAAACCCCCTTCCTTTACAAATGACCGGGGAGTATTGTTGTAGTCATGTCTGTGTGAGTGTCCAGATATTCTTGTGTCTTGTTGTTTTCTTCCAGACTTTATGGGCAATATCTCAAGAATGTGCTAAGATCATGAAACTTGTGTGATAGATTGACCTCTAGGTTGACACACTAGAATGACCTTTCATTACATTCCAGGTCAAAAGGTTAAATTTCCATTAGATTCTAGCATGCCTATCACACGAACCATAGGTGACTAGGATCATGAAACTGTTTGATATAGGCCAACCCTCTTGGAGGTCTCTATCTAGTTTGCAGGAGATGACCTTTGAACCATATCAAGGTCAAAACACAAATGCCGACAATTCGTCCGTTTCAGACAGGTTTTTAAGTATGAACCGATTTAAGTTTAAGTACTGCTAATACTAGTCCCAATTAATATTATAAGAATGAAAACAAAGATATCGATTCACATCAATTATCAATAATACCTATAGACCCCCCGAACTATCACAGATCCTTCCTGAAAGAATTGCCATACATATATTCCCTAAGAATAATTCTAACGTAAGCAATACGAGCTTATTACAGAGCCTTAAAACATATGTCGGTTTCAGTAAGTGACGGCATCCTTCCATTTTCTCTACAAACAGGCAGATTTTCATCAACAATGGAATTGTCAGCAACCCACTTTTCCTCTCACAATAGGATCCAGTTCTTACATGCTATCAGATATCTTTTTCAAGGAATCCACACTGTCAGATTTGCAATCTGGCTGAGTACAACATGATCGTTACCATGGAAAAAAAATGTTGACATTTTGACAGACATCTTTGTACATTGGTGTATATACCTCAGTCTTGTCTGTGCTAGTATCTTGGGAATAGAACAGAGTGTGGCAGTTAGAACTGAGTTGGTGGTGTGGCAGTATAGACCCATTGGACTTTGACGTATCTGTGAGCAGTGGATGTGGGTTGAATTGAAGTAGGTGAAGAAGCATATCAGGAGTTGAGACAGATGTTGATAACATCTTAGGAATAGATAACGAGTTTCCACTGAAAATATCCACCCCCACTGTCTGGCACAGGGAGGATTGGAACTGGAACAAATAAAAATGTAACTGCTCTTCAATTTTCATGTTCTACTTCTACGAACACACCCCTTGATTAAAAGCATCCACTGACCCGTGCATGTTGCTCATACCTCATATCTTCAAGGATGAGGATTTGAGGACCTTATTTGATTTAAACACAATGAGCAAAATAAAATGACTGTACAAAGGGTATAGGGAAAATATTTTTTTTAGATTAATTACATACCTTTTGCACCTACTTTGTCTCATGTGCTTTATTATTCTCTATTTAATGGAATAAAGCACATGATATAGAGTAGGTTCGAAGGCTGTAATAAACCAACTTGCATCATTCCAACTGGGATTTTGTTTTTGGTAGAGTCAAGTGAGTAGCCTGGGTCCTCTCAAATGTTTGTAGAATGGGTGGAGATGTCATTCAAAGCAAGCATGTATATGTGTAGGTAAAATAAATCGGTTGTTGTCGTAGGATTTTTTTGTCAGACAAGCGTCACATTTCAAGATCCGAACTCTGACAAGGTGTCGCCAAAAAGTCTGAACGCTTTTTACGTCACGAGGAGTTTGCCTGTTCATGTTTGGCATTGTACACGACCGAGTCACGCAACGTGTACTACTGTAAGCGGCAATGGGCTATTGGGGATGGAGTGAATGGACCAAATTCAGCACCCTGAACCATCGCATGACGCCAGCACAATAAGCGTTTTATTCCAACCATATTGTCTTAAAATGATAGACGAGTTAACTGTGCAAATCTTTACTTTTACGACAAGAATATGTAAATTTTGAGCTGAAAAATAAGTATTGCGGCCGTACCCTGTAACTTAAATGTACTCTTTTTCCTTCCCGTCGCATTTTGGACTTATTCAGACTTCCGATTATTGCCGAAAGTCGGCACGTCATAGTCGTCGGGAGTCACGTGCGACTTAATGTCATAAGTAAAAGTGATTTCCAAAGGTAGCAATATTTCGCGATTGCTCGCCATGTTTCGAGTGAGTTTCGGCTACTCCTACGGGATTTCCCCTTCCTTAGCAACACATGCGCATTGGTAATTGGGATTTTGGTTTTGCAATAAAAGATGGCGACGCCAGCGCACGACTTAAAAGATAGCTGACAAAATATAGGAAATTGGTGAGGAAATCCGTAAATACCGGCGATGTTTCAGCTTATTAAGGTAATATCTAAAACTAGATTTTATCGACAATCAGTCAATGCTTTCGACAGCAAGAATAAATGCATGTCGCGACAATATTTGTCGACAAGCCTTGGCGACAACACAACCCCTAAAACTCAAATAATCCTTTAGGCCCCAGTCTACACTTATCTGTCTCCAAGGCTCTTAGAAATAAAATCCTTGCAATATTGTTAAGCACCCCTCCCCCCCCCCCCTCCATTGGATGTTTTTGAGCTCAAATAGTCTATGCTTGGAATTGATTGTCATTTCCCGATTGGCCAATATGTAATTTTTCAGACAGCTCGATTTCTCACGAGGCATGTGTATTTCCCGGGAAGGAGCTTCCCAAATTCCCCACTTTTTTCGAACCATGATATGAACAATCAAAACTACTGCCTGTATTTATTCCTGAACAGCACTACATTTCTTCCCTTTCATTGTCTTGGTCCCCTATGGTCATGAGCGGTGTCCCTCCCTGGCATTCCTATACAAAGCCAACCACCAGGGGCACAAAAATCATCCATGAGTGGAAGCACTTCTACCCAGTGGTCCCAGAAGAGATCAGCAGGAATCTGGAGAAGATGGTGGTGGGATAACAGAAGGAAGAGGACAAAGAAAAAAGAAGCACCACACTGGACTCTTGATTTTGGCGATGATGCATTACCAGCTGTCCGTTGAAGTCTGTTGTAAGGAACACAGACTCCAATAAAATGTCATGTCTGAAGGAAGGTGCTTTGGTCTTGTAAAGGAGCATCTGCTGTCGGCACTTGATCCAGTAATTTTTCCAGCCATGAAAAGTGATATGGGCATTTAATGAGGGAATCTGCATCTGTAAATTTAATGTGATATCATTAAGATATCTTGAGTTACCAAGGCGGAGAGTGACTTCATGCATTTCATTCCTGGAAGTGACATTGCCTTTTCACATTGATTCCCCCAGCCCTTACATAAGCTGAATCTGTGGGTACTTCTGTAATACCAAGTAAAAAATGTTTCAACATTGAGGAAAGCAGACCAGAGAAAGGCCAAGAAAAAAATTGTCTCAGAAGACCACACACATTTTGTTTTGAAACTGGTTTTTCTGCATTTTTTTTTTTAAGGTTTTACTCAAAATTTTTTTTGAAAAATTTATTAGGGAAAAAAATTAAAATTCGGCCACGAAGCGGCCAAAAAATTTGAAAAAAAAATGAGCCAAAAATGCATAAAACACGCATTTTGCATTGGCGATTTTATCCACCAGTCGAGGAACTCTACTGTTTTTTTCTTCTGTACAGTTTCTTTCTTCTTTCTTCATCATGCTAATGCTCAACTGCAACATGGATATTGACCAAACTGTGACAAGGACAAGTACATACCCACAAACTTTTGACATGACCATATTGGTGTCAAATGTCACGATAGGGTCACAGGATTCAACAACGTTAACCATACAAAACATCTAGAATTAGCTCAAATCCGAAAAACTAATACTGTTCATCTTTAGTACTTGATCAATACTACAAAAAGTCAATTACGACTTTGCCATATGACCATATTTAGGGGTCACAGGTCCAAATACATCAAATTAGTTACTTTCAAATCCACTATCCTTCTACGATTACCTGCGTATGATCACGTAAACCTCATATGTGTGGTGGGTAGTTTACATTCCCTACAAAAGTTTTAATGAAAATTTTGTCATAGGTCTCGGGGGTTCAGTAATGTCCAAACTCCTTTACTGTGTGAAAATTTACACAAGGTTCAAATAGAAAAGTCTTTTAGCCCATCCTGTAGGACTTGATGAGGGCGGTCCAATAAACGTCATCATGACCCCATCACTTAACCAATGGTTTAGGGGTCCAAGTTTACAATACTTCAAATTACGTTACACTTCAAACCACTACTCTTCCTAGGCAAATTACATGGTATTATCACATGACTCATGTATGTGTGTGTTTTAACATCCCCTACAAAAGTTACTTAATGAAAAAAACAAGGTCAAATAGAAAATCTTTTTAGCCCATCCTGTCGTACTTGATGAGCTGTCAATAAAATGCAATCATGACCCCATCACTACTTAACCGCATGGTTAAGGGTCAAAGGTAAAATACTTCAAATTACGTTACACTTCCAACCACTACTTACTCTTCCTACAAATTACATGGTATGATAACGTGACTCATGAATGTGGTGTTAGTTGGACATCCCCTACAAAGTGTATTAACTGAAATTTTGATAAAGGTCATCCTGGGGGTCACTAAGGTCAAACGTCTTTTATACTGTGTATAAAGTATAATAGACGAGCTGAAATTTGACTGATTGAGTCCTATATTATGACATTTCTAAACCATGTTGAAAATATTTTAGAGGTCAAATGTCATGCAGAGGTAAAGGTCAAATTTTTTTAAAATGCTCTGACAGAGCTGAAATTTGACCAAATGACCCTTATGGCCATTCTAAACATGCTGAAATTCAAATATTTTCGAGATTACAGGTCACTTAGGGCAAGGACACTACCCCTCGACTGTGTTCAGATCTGTCTCCAGAGCTGTCTCCAGATCTTTTCACAATGTCTTCTGAGACAAACTTGTTTTTTTTTTTTTTTTTTTTGCTAATAGGCAATCGAGTTGGTGAAGTAGACCTTCAAGAATAGTTTATAATTTCCAGAGGGGAACTAGTAAAATAAGTGGATTTTGTGGCACTACCAAGTAGATTTGTGAATTTCGTCTCTTGAAAACAGTAATGGGTGTTATCTCTTGTGTAATGACACTGTACTCGCATTTCAAAATCACTCCACATTTTTAAGTTAAAATTTGGTTATTGGTGTCAGTATAGTGCTCCACATCTCAGGACCTGCAAGAAGATGACTGATATGTCAGTCTACTATTAGCAAATGGGAACCATAACTTGAGATGGCAACAATAATAAAAATGTCAGCTTTACACCTCACAGCACGGCCTATTCAGGTTTGGGTTTAGACATAATAATGTTACTATATCGCATCTTTAGCGAGAGTAATATCGATGCTGTAATGTTTTAAAAACATTTAAGGGCAAGCTTTGACTAATAACAATCGTGACTCCGCTCTTGTTGGGCAGGTCTGGTAAGAGTGTAAAGACCAATTGTAATATGATTGTCTAATATATTATGCAGGGAATGGGTTGTTGTGAAGAGACATGATAGGTGATGCTTATTTTTAAATGAGAACCCTTTCTCTTAAGAGAATTTAAAAACAAATAAAAATCACTTATCGAAAAAGGGTTTGAACTATGGGGACCTAAGTTCCAACACTAGCTAGGCTCAATAAAGCCAAACAGATATTCTCACTGTCACTTGCAGTCCGTGTTGTAGATACATGAGTTCCTCTGCAAATAATTAAATTGTGTGCAGAGTGAAGTATTTTTTGCAGGCAGGTGAAAACCAGATATCGTCATCCCCTTGCCATTTTATTGTAGAAGGGGCACTTTCTATTCCCGCCTTTGAACAGCATGTCCCATCGGTCCTATGGACCAGTGGCACTATAGTTCTCTCCCGAATTGTTCAAGGTGGAAATGCAGGTGCCGTTAAAAGGTAGGCTCCTCTGTGCAGGCCTCAATGTTGTGATAGACTCAATGTAGGCCAACTTACCACTCAAACAAGCCAATGGCAATTCACTTCTGTGTTAATGACGTCACGCTTGGGGTACGATAAATAACTCTGAACTATTTTGGCAGAGAGAGGGCAAGGACATGGTTTTCCAGAACCCCTTGTTGTAATTGTGTTATTGCACCCCATCATACATATGGACACTGATTGGCATTATTATTAAATTATTATTAAAATGCACTTATTAAGCGGCCTTTACAAATATCAAAGCACTTTACCAAGATACCACTACATGTACAACGGAGAAGAAATCAGAAAAAAAATAAAAATACCACCAATATACAATCACCCACTCCACAGTCCACCACAAACGCCACTGCCACAAACACAACTCCATACATCACCCCCACAGCCGACTCATACCACGCACCTGCTCTCACACTTCCCCGCACTCAAAAACAAACACAACCCCGAACACCACATCCATGCTAACACCCATTCTCGCGACAGACGCACCATATATTACAAGTATGCAATACTTACAGAATGCATAAAAAGTTTATTAATTACAAAAATAACCTATGCTTGGTTATTAAAAAAAGACAAATATTGCAAAAAAAAAGCAATTCAGGATAAAACCAGAAAGCTGAGGCGGTGGTGTTACTCAGACCGGAAAGGTACTTTTCAGCTGCTTTTCTAAACGTCCATCAAAACCGTACGTTAGTTGGTTGCGAATTTCTTTGGAATTGTGTTCCAAACTTTGGAGCGGCAACAATGGACATGAATTGTTCCCCATAGTTACGGATGGGGGGGTGCCCCTGAATGGCAGGACGGGTTGTGTCATCATTGGAACGAAGACTCTTCAGGCTGGTTGGCGAATATTTAACTAGAAATTCAGCAAGATAGGGTGGGGCCAGTCCATGTATACCTTTGTAGACAATCAATAAGATTTTACATTTATTAAATTCGCTTTTTCTACCAATCTAACTACCGGCAACAGTGAAGAACTTTCAACACGGGCCGAGGGATGAAGTCTTTCTTCTCTGTCTTAAAGACAAGTCCTTGGCAGCCGGTTTTGAATGTTCTGCAGTACCCCCTTGCATCTGTGGCCGAATTCCAAGTCGCAGGTCCATTGGATATTCGAGACACATAGAATTAGTGCCCGCACAAGGTGGTAACAGCTGTCCTTGACTTATGTAACGACGAATTTGCTCTAAATGCACCTCAGGTGAAAGTTGACCGTTTTCGCACCGCGTATAACATGTTCAGTCATTGAAAGAGTCTGATCAAAATGACTCCAAGGTTCCACCAAATTTTTTTCAGATAGGCATGTTGTGACAGTCACTTGAAGTTTGACCCATTTATTGGGTGTGTGGGTCTGGTGGATAGATCATAGATTCAAAATCTGAGGTTGTAGAACTCAAGTTGGCGATAGAGTGGTTTCCTTTCTTTGTGCATTTTTCTCTGTGGCGAAATAATTGGACCCCCGGTTCTAGGTATGGGAGTGTCATTTGAAGGTATCAAGTTTTTTCAAAAAGAAATTTTCCTTTTGTTCTTAGACAAGAGACATGGGAAAAGTGGAGAATTGTCGAAAGTATAACTTTCATAGATGTGGTAGAATTTACTCTTCAATAAAACAACACCAGGTTGGCATTTATTTATATAGGTCGGCCACACTTTATATATAGGGCATAATTGTTCCACGGAGCAACTAACCTGATTCTCGCCCTTATTGACTTCTTCTATACAGGCGGTGTGCGATTACTCTATCCGTCGGTGTATGTAATGGTACCCCATAGCGACGAGATGATGCCACTACCAACAACTCCGCAGCCAATGGGTAGCAGTTACATGCCTCCACCCTCCACGCATGCCACAGGCTCCATGAAGATGCCTGGTATGACGGCAGCAGGTAAGGGAGTAGGGTTGTGGGAATAACGTGTCTTTAAAAAAATGCGAACATTTAATTCTGGAATAATATCAAGCTGTTTGACAGGTTATCTCTTGCCTGAGCATGTTCAGAAAGAGACATAGCAGTCGTTATTTCTGTATCCATTATGTGCCATTTTGGTAAGAAGTTTGAAAGAAGTTCTTATTTAAAGGGCTACAGCCAAACTATAACCAAACAGTCAGAAGAACCACTGACCCAATGTTCATCATAACTTGCTAATGAACCTATTAATGAGATCATTTGATGATATAACTTGCACAATTAACCTTTACCAGGCCTGACTGTGACTCAGCAAATTGGTGACACCACAGGGCACCGCCATTGGACGATTGCGTCAAACTTACTTGTTCTGCCATCCAATGCCATCTGCCATAATGATATGCCATCACCTACGTCATCGGACATAGCAGATATGGTTGCTGTGTGCCCACTGCATTATGGCCGTTGTTATGTCCCTTAGCTGTCGAAGCTCTGGTAATATTCCCAACCGCGGAAGCTCCAAACAGAGTGTGATGAATGAACCTGAAAATTATTTAGGGGAATCGAAGTCAGTCAATTCCCATTGTTGTTCTTCCCTGCCTTTACAAAGCAGTGTTGATCAGTTAGCTAGGGTCAATATGCGGTCAATTTCAAATGAGCTAAAATAACCAGAATATCTACAGCAGTCACGTTGTTCTTGGTAATAGATTAGAGACAATGGCGACCCTTTTTCTTTGATCTACAGTTGAAGGGTCAAACATCAATTGAGGTCAAATATAAAACTGATTGAAATTACATAAAAAGCTCTTCACCGTCTTATTTGTCTTTGAATGATTAAAAAAGCCAATAGGGACTGTTTTCTGTTATCACCAGTTAGGGGTCAAAGGTCAAAATAAGGTCAACATTCAAACTATAGTAGTCACAGTAAAAGATTGTAAGAAGTCACTGATGACCTTTTGCTGATGACCTTCAATTTAGGGTCAAATATTCTCAAGTAATTAGGTGAGACAGATTTGAGAAAATTTTGCCTTTTCATAAGAGGGGCTAGGGTGTGAATGTGTGGGGAAGTTATTGAGGAATCAGGATTGCAAGAATGTATTTGCATGTTTTGTGATGAGGTAAGGCAAAACAAGAAGGGAAAAACGTTTTGTTCGAAAGCTTAAATATGCAAGATATATTCTATATTGATGTGATTTGTTCGGCATGTGTGGATATTTGTTTGCAATGTCCATGTGCTGCATATTTCCACCAGAAATTTATCTGAAAACACTGTGCAATATTACTGAGAGAAGCAAGGTGCATTTACAATATTCTTAATAAATTTTATATTTCATAGCAGATTTTGCAGTGAATACTTGGCATCAGTATTGAACAAAATTATGTGGCTATTTTTGCACAGAAAAGTAGGTCTATCTTGAGAAATCAGCAGTGATTTCACCAAAAATGAATTGATCATTCGGTTTATTTTATTTTTTGTAGGACACCATGTAAAACAAAATCATCGTTTCCAGGTCCATATACATGTTCAGAAATGTTAAATGTCAATGTTTTTAGCATCTTCATGTCTTAATGATAGTATAGTGTGTCGAGAATATTACAAAATCGATCATCTTTCTTCACTCCCCCTTCCAATGTGTGTAGTTCTTCAAATAATGTACATTTATCTATGAGCAAATGAAAATTGAAAGGGGTGGTCCCTTGGTAATTCTGAAACCACAGAATGGTAGAATGGCTGTATCAGTCATTTCAACATTCTATCAAGTTGAAGATAAGAGATTTTAAAAATGCAGAGAATTAGACTTTCATTTTATAGGAGGATTCTATCATTTTCAAACCAAAAAGCTCAGTCATTCTTCTTGGTCTTGAGACAGATAGTTCAATGTCTAGGTAGCTGTTCCTGAAGTGGCCTGTCAGAGTAAACCTGATACCTTTTTAAAAAAATACAAAATGATATCTGTTCAAACATTTATTAGATCAGTAAACTAGAGAAACTGAAGAGCATCATCCAATTTGCACTAATTAGCTATGTTTGGTATACCCTCCAGCTAGAGACCAAAGTTTTCCGTTTTACAAATATTCAATTCTGTGTTTATTTCCATTTTCTAAAAGCAGCATAAAAATTTGGTCCATTCCAATAAAATATATTAGTTTGTTATCATAGTCCTTACCTAGAAATGCTGTCAATAATTGTAAACAGCCAATATGGCATCTTGTTTCTTTTTTCTGTAAAATGGAAAACTTTGGTCTCTACAGGCTCCAGCATACTTCAGCAAGAAATTTATGGAACTGCTGTGTTGGTAGAGTTATTTCCAGAGATTTTGACAAGCTTTTTGTCTTCCACTCCCACATCTCAATACATAGTGTTACTACACTACAAGGCCCATCTTTTTCCTGCTTCACAACATTGTGCTGTTGCCAATATTCTTCTAAGGCAGAATTATTTGAAATATTGGAATTGTTTGAAATATTCCTACAGATTAGGAGACAAAAGGATCTAAATGAAGGAAACCACACTGATATTAATGATATTACTTCATTCTCTTGTAGCCATGTCCACGATTTCCCTTACACCACCGACATCTCCGCCAGACCAGCAACTTCTCGGAGACCCCAAGCTATCCATGATGCCTCCTCCCGGTATGTCTGGCGCCACAGGTGGTGGCTATACAGGCAACGCCACTATGGACACCATGTATGGGATACCAGAGATAGTGGTGTCTCCCAAGACAGTGGCCAGCAAGCTTGCTGGTAAAATTTGGAAGGACTGGACATTACCTCGGGATACGGGTAGGATCAGCCCAGCAGGGTCTAGTCAGTCAAGTGCTGTGCCACCGTCAGTAAGCAATGCAGGGTAAGTTCTTTTTCTTCTCCCTTCAACTAATGGACTGTATATGAGGTTGAAATTCCTACCATTTTGATTCATCTTTCTTTTGAGCTCAGCATATGTAGTATGCAGAGCTATTGTGATTGGCAATGTGTTGACTATATCTATTTATCTGTGTGTTCTGCTATATAGGTTCTATCTGTTCACACTTACCAAAATGCATCTGTTGCAAATGCTTGGGCCAATTGCAGCGAAATCAGTCAGAAGAACCGCTAACGCCAATGGCCATATTGGCTGTTCAACAGATTTGGGGTCAAGATCATGTAGGCCGATTAAAAGAAGGGGCATTTTTGAAAATCTACTAAATTCCTTCTTCGTGCCACAGAGATCAATTGCTTCTACTAGACTTAAAGAACACTTATCAGTGATTGGAAAATATGTGCAAATTTGCCGAATAGCTTCAAGTGAAGGATAAGGCTGTAGAATTCTCATAAGTTACCTTTTCCACCCGTAGAATTGAGAAAAGGAAGAAAAAAGGCTGTGTTCCATGAACGATTCCCCATTCAATTACGTGTTGTAGTAAGTGTCCGACGGACAGTAATGACTAACTTTCGATTCTGTTCCCTTATTAGTTGCTTCTGTTCTACATTTGCAGGGTACATGTTTAGGATACCTGTACTTTTTTACATATCATCAAAATCTGAATTTTTGATGATTTTTTTCGATTTCTGATTTAAGCAAATCACTGATAGTGGTCTTTAACAGAATAACCCCCGCTGACCCAAGGCCCATATGAGGAATTCACAAATTTGGGACAAAATTATGTTGGCCGATTAAAAGGGACATTCTTTGAAAATTTATAGATTCTGATTCCTCCTTGTGCCTCAAATCAATTGCTATAATCACCAGACTTTATTAGGAGAACCATTGACCAAAGGCCAATATTAATGACTGCTGAGCTACAGTACCTTTGGTGCTCGTGTTTTTTTTGGTTTTTTTTTTTTTGGGGGGGAGTTGAATTTTCTGAACCACTGGCCCAAGACTCATATGGGGTGTTCACAGATTGACCTCTGTAGTGCCCCATGTGACCTTTGACTCCATTCACAAACCGTGCTGGCAGACGACACATACGCCCCGAGGAATGCTGTATTTTGAATGGATTTCTGTTAGGCTGAGACATCATAAATGCAATAAAATGAGCAGACAATGTTATCCATGTATGAATGACATTTCCTCTGCCACTAAAATGCTCATGTAAGCAGTGAATTATTAAAAATTCAATTAAAATATTTTTCCCCGTTTTTCAAATTATTGGCAATTTTATTTGTTATGTAATCAAAGTGGATGGTTTCATAAAGTACAAGCTGTGAACAGCATTGAGGGATTTACAGCTGAATAGAATGTGATTGGGACATTCATTTGATTTTGTGGCAATCTAAAAGCAAGAAAAGAGATTTTTTCATTTTTGTTTTCCCCGTAAAATGTTTAAAACTTCAGAATGAGAAGTTGGTCTTAATGTTTAAATTAGATCTTATCAGATATATTGATATTTTGTGAATTCCTGTGTGGTTAAAAAATGAGTAAAGGATATCTCTGAATACCACTTATGTAAAGAAGACCTGTATTGATGTCTAGTGCTTATGCAGTACTTTAAAATTATACTAATAATAATGTGGCTAATATCAATGCTAGAGTGAAGTATTACATATTCATTTGGTTATGAGTTGTATGACGAGCTGTCTAGAGCAAAGTCCTCTTAGAGACAGCTTGTCATAAAATATCAAAATTTGCATAAATTTGCATAAATTAATTTTATATCCTCTGTTATCAACGGAATAAAGCATATCATTACCATATTACTGTTTAACAGAGGTTGACGTCAGGGCGAAACCGGAATTCTTCCTTGCGTAAAATTCTATTCATGAATAACCCTAACAAGGCTCTAGACCACGAAATACCACACAATGTAATATTGTGGTATATTGTGGTATATGATAGTTACAGAACCTACAATATTTTGTGGTAGTTTGTGGTATGTGATCTTATCATTGACATATAAAGTGTGGTACATTCACGAATATCCCACACCCGACCCGTGCCATGTAAGCCTATAACACCAAGGTTCCCCTGGGCCCGCAATTTCTCTTGGCAGCCCTGTACATTGTGGCCTATGGTGCAGCTTGTTGTTGTTTATTACTGTGGTTTTTTTTTTTTTTTTTTTTTACATGGACTTGACAGTATAGTGGTCTGTTTAAATCAGGGTTTTCAACAGGCTGCCAGCTAGCTATATCATGGCTCTCATGCAACAATATTTGGTAAGCAATACATTGTACACATGTGTAACAAAAATCAAGTGAAAAGGGGTGTTCTGCTTATTTTGTTTTGTGACCAGGTAAGTACATATAATTGATAACACTGTCCTTTTCTAAGGTTGTGATTTCCATCAGTTAAAGGTGCAATGAGAGATTTCACATATCAGGTATATCTAAAAAATCGAAAGCACTCATTTTTGCCCTGATGTAAAGCTTTCCATCAAATATATCCCCATCTGAAAGGATTCAGCTTAGAAATGTTTCTTTGGTACAAAAATTGTGAAATTTCTAATTTCGTATAGGAACAAATACAAAATTCAGCCTGTTTTATATTGAAATATAAGCAAATCAAAATCATCTTTTTCCTCTCTTTAAGACATTTCTGTATCCAAATACAAGGAAAGAAATCTATTGAGTGTCTAATCTATAGGAAATTACTATTATGACACGATATTTGGGTGCCTCAAAATCTCTTGTTGCACCTTTAAATGTTGTTATGGTTTTTTTTTTTTTTTTTTTTTTTTTTTTTTTTTTTTTTTTTTTTTTTTTTGTTACTCCAATTTGGTATAGTTATGATTTATCTAACTACTAAGCATATACCACAATATACCACAATCAAATTTTGTGGTAGTTTGTGGTCTATGGAAGTGCAAGTATGATGAAAGTTGTGGTATATAATTGTGATCTGTGGTCTGTCCTCACAATATACAGCCTGCAGTGTTAGGGATAACAAAGGCGACTTTCCACCAATGTACATTTAAAGACACTATCAGTGATTCTCCCAAAAGAGTCAAAATATTTAATTTGAATTTGGCAGGAATGGCTTAAAAATAAAGGATGTCTATAGAATTCTCCAAAACTATTTTTCCAACTAAAAAATTGAAAATGAAGAAAACAGCAAAATTCAATGATATGAATCTCCATTCAATTACATGTTGTAGTAAGTGTCCATACGGATGGACATTAACCCTAACGTCCTTTTGGTTTCTAGCCTATCTCCGGAGAGGAAGGGAAGGGGTAAAGGGATAGAAGCTAAAGAAGGCTGGACGTTCGTGTAATGAAGTTGTACTATGGGCTTTCTATAGCAAAAACCTCTTGGAGACAGCCCATCCTACAAAATCTCAAAATTTGCCTAAATCAATATTCATATCCTTTGTTATAGTAAACTGAAATAAAGTGCAATACAAAGGAAGGCGTTGGGGGAAATATTTCCCCCAACACTAATAAGTAAATAGCAAAAGCCAATTTCACCTTAACCTACATAATAGCAATATAAGCATGTAGAGAGGAATTTTTCAGTTACACTATTAAATATCCCAAGTATCACAAATTTAATGCAAATTGATCTAATTATTTTGATATCTTCAGAGAGGTGTTTTGAATTATAGCTTGGTGATTAAATTTGTTTTCAAATGAATTTAGAGTCATTTTCGGGGAACTGTACCAAAGGTTAGCAGTCGACTTTATAACTCGAAGCATTTAGACAATTGAGAATATTTTTGGGACTTAAAGTCCATGTAAACTTGGTTTGAGAAAAATTGCTTTTGGAAATTGTAGTTGTTTTACAGTGATATTTATTACCCTAACACGCATGTTATCTTAAGGATTTCAAGCAAAATAGTTGATGACAACATAATTTTGCCATAGTTCACTTTGTTTTGATATTTCAGAGAGGTGTTTGAATTATAGCTTGTTTGATTAAATTGTTTTAAAATGAATTTAGAGTCATTTTCGGAACTGCTACCAAAGGTAGCAGTTGACTTATACTCACGAATTTAGACAATTAGAGAAATTTTTGGGAATTGAAGTTCCATGTAAACTTTGTGTTTAGAATAAATTGCTTTGGAAATTGTAGTGGTTTACGTGCTATTTATTACCTGAACACTACAATGTTATCTTTACATGGATTTCAAGCAACATGCTTGATGACAACATAATTTTGCCATAGAAAAAAATTCCTTTGTTATTTGCATCATTAAAAAAATGGGAAAAGTCAGTTTCAAATAGTGAATCACGAATACCATTTTGGCTAGGAGCATCTTGTCTCTCATCAGTAATCACAATAAACAATTGTTTGCTAAAGGTGATAACGATTGCTTTCTGCCTGTAGGGAAGTGGAAAACAAAATGAACATGTATTGTGCCTACATGCTGGGCTTGAAATTGTTGGTTTTATATGCGGTAACAGCTGTTTTTATCGCAGTTACAGCCATCAGTTTGCTTCATATGCAAATATGGAGGAAAAATGAATTTATGATTATGACAAAAATTATTGGATTCAAATAGTGGGAAAAAAATTAAAATGGTATTAGTATAAGTCGTCATGATTCACTGGCAGTGGTTGAAGTAGAAAATGAATTTTAAGGTGAAATGGTTATGATTCAGCGGCAATTTTTTAAATTTCTTTTATGGGAGGAAATAGGTACATTTATACATGTCCATGAATTGTATTCTGACAGGTGATCAATTGTGGCAGTGGTTGCAAAATCATGCTGTATGGTTATGATGGAATGCTCCACATTTGTTTGGTGTGGCTTTGTTAAGTTATGCTGTGGAGTCATTTGTATAGAATTGGAAAGAGGTATCAATCAGTTGAACAATGACTCTCTAGGAAAGGCGCTGTTATTTCCATAGCGAAGGTTGCTGGTTCGAATTCAGCCAACAAACATGGTTTTTTTTGTCAGGCACTGAGGCGTTGCAATATCCAGGGAAAGATTAATAACCATCCATGTCTACCTGGAGACTAAGTGTTAAAATTTTATCCAGTTTCTTCGTACAAATATGATAACAATCAATTACAAATTAGTAACAGCATAAATCAAACATTTAAAGTTAAACTGCATAGCAGCATTATATAAACACTTTTATTGTAAAAGAATTGACCTTCCGCATCCTCACACTAGATTAATTTTTGAAAAATAGGAGTTTTTTTGCATTAGCCGGTATCATGCCACCCAGTTTTGCTCAATTTTCATTCAGAACCTACAAAAATTTTCTTGGTTCAAAGTAGTTGCCTGTATCTATGAGACACACGCCTAAAACTGTTCCTGTTTTATCAGTATAGTCAATCTTGACTTCCAGTGTAAACATTTTTGGTCTGAAATGATATTAGTCATTAATCCAAAAAATAAGATTAATGCTACGATGATAGACTTTCGCTGGCATGTACATGTTCTAGCCGTTGGCTAGTGGTTCAAGCCTCGTGTTATGTGTGGGTGATCAGTGGCTCCACCAAAGTTTCTAGCCAGTTGACATGCGAATGTCTTAGATCTAGCATGTATTTGGAGAGAGGTGAGAGCCAATAATTAAATTGCGCCAAATTGATAGTTTTTACATAGTTAAAATTGGTTAATTAGTATAGTAGGATTTCAAATTTGTGTCACGTCAATAAATTTTTGACATTCCATTTTTTCTAAGAGGATGTATACCATATTCCGGGGAAAGTCATAACAACTTTTTTTGGCATGGATTGAGGGCATCATGTTTGCAAACCTCACCTGCTGTTTGATTTTGGAGATTTTAAATGCGGTTCTTTGATGTGAACCATTAACCTTTATGAATCATTAAAAAAATATGCAGCTTCGTAGGTGTCCCTATAAAAGGGCATGACTTAATATCGATTGCTCATCGCCGCCTCTTACTTAAACTGGTGCTGGCTAGTGGATTTTTTACTGATTTTAGAGCCCACAAAACCCCAAAATATCCATATTGGTAAGACATCCCAGTCCACTCTATCTAGCAATTCATCTTCTGCCCATAGTCCCCAGAAAATCATGATAATCGCTAATAGTCACGTCCCCAGAAGCCCCATATTTTTACCGAAGTGGTCAACATTTTGGTGTCAGAAGAAAGTACTATTTTTCTCATTTACCCTGTGATCTTAAGGCAAAGTATGTTTGGTTTGAAGTTATGAACGAATTGTACCCCATTTTGTGACCGATGGTTATTTACACTGTACTCTATTGGGCTTACCAAATAAACGTGTTTTGCTCTCACATGAAACGATTGAAATATCGGCTCGCAACTTTACAGGTGGGTTTTTGGGGTGAAGACCAATCTATCTCATATTAAAAACTTTCAATGTCCTCTAAATCGGGCCATCCCCCTTTACATTAATTATCCACATTTAACCTTTTTATTTGAAAATATAGCAACAATTACTATCCACCACGTGTTGGCTTCTTAATTGCGCATCAAACACATCCAAAGAACCATGCGTCGCAATATTCATTTAGTGACACTAATAAAAAATTGGACTACATTATACTAACCTTCAGAGAACTTCAAGCTATAAAATGTGGTACAAACCTTACAGGAGATTCATCAGAAGACAGGCATATATAATCTTGTATACTTCACTGAAATACAGTGCTTAATCTATTAAAGAATCAGACTTTTTGAGAGTGAAATTATTTAGGCACACACACAAAACGCAATTCATATGAAATTGTAACAAATTTTTAAGAATTGATAGAATGTATTTGAACAAGAAATAACCTTATTAAAATTTTAATTAAGGGAGTGTCACTCTGACAACATTCCCACCAACCCACTGATGGAACCATAATGGAAAATTTATGCCTGATTGGCCAACAAAATTTATGTAAAACTTGGAAAAATGTGCATGTTGAATGAATAAAAACCCATATGTTTGTCATGGATGAATACACTGTAGCAAAAGGGGCTAGACACCGACGAGAGAACGAAATGGATTTTACTTGAAATGTCCAGTTGAAATGTGGTTTTTTAGTAGATAGACAGGTCTATACCTTACAATATATTAGGCCAAAATTTCGTGGAAGCCCTATCAGTGTTTTTCCTTCAATAATTAAACAACCTATGTTCCCAATTTAGCTTTTTTTTTTTTTTTTTTTTGGTTTGTTTTTTTTTGTATGGGAAGGTGTATTGAAGTCCCCTAATAAGATAATCTGAAAAACCATATATTTTTCGCATAGAGACATATTTTGTATTTAAAAGTTGGCATTATAATGATTTTTTTTTTTCAAATTGCTACAGAATTATAGAATTTGACCCACTTTCATTAATGACATCCAAATTAAACTGCTTTGCAGTCTAGATCGTGCATACTGTATACATGTGTCGAGAAACTACCACACGACTACAGTACCTGTGAGCACTGTGCACAAATTGGGTGGTATAGGATTCACAATGGTATGGGTGGATACAGGCTGGGCATGAACCCACCTTGGGGAATTTGCCAGTGACTCAGCAAAGTGATGTTTTATGTTTGTTGCAACAAAATTTTGAACAGTTAGAGTAACACATTCTTTCAGACTTCTTTGAGTCTTTGACTGACACACACACTGTCTGAAAGTCAGTTATGATGAATCCCTGCGTACCCGGGCACAGTGGATTTGAAAGTTCAAGCTCTAGACCCTGCTATAGTCCCTGTCATGATTGTCGTGAACTTGGCCTCTGTGTTTTGCTGGGGCCCACTGCATTGTTTCCCATAGAACTTAAACAGTCTTTGAAACCCTCTTGAAAGAAAAGATTCTACCTGCAATCCTGGAAAAAGTCTTTCAGCACTTTTCCTGACTACTAGCCTGAAATGTTAGCTCCACTCCAACACCATGCAATGGTAAGAACACGCCAGTGGTCTTATCAAGGATTGCCAAAGTCACCACCATTGTTTCCAGGGGGAGAGAGCGAAATGGAAGGGGCACTTTTGTCCCATTTTTTTTACTTAGAAATGCAAAAACCCTAATTTGTAAGTCAATTCTAAATCCTTGCACTAACTAAAATTAGAGATAGTCACCTAAACTGTTGAATTCCAAAGTTGGAAATCAATCAGATTTTCTACTCAGATGTTCATGTTGTCACGCTGTTTGACAGATGTGTGTTCTCTCAACACAGAGGGTAAACCTAGCAAGACTCCCCCTCTATATTCAGAATGACAGCCGAGAACCACAAATTCTTAGTTTGTTTTGAGGTATTAAACATTTATGTTGTAGTATAACAGTAACCATTATATGTTATTGTGGTTATAATAAATTTCTGGATCTAGAATTTTATGATTGGTGTATTTTCTATGGTAAGGGGGGATCGTTTGAGCTTGGCTATTTCAATCACCCAGTGATTAGTATGTGGACAAGCAGTACGTATGCAAAAACATGATTTGATAGAAATATTGAGGGTAGCGTTTCTTGAATGGGTAGTCGGCCTTGACAAAATTAAGACAACAATTTAAAACATAAATTACTTGATTGTGCTTTGCATTATACCTATTTCTGCAATTGGTATAGGTGCTGAGGAACATGATTCTTTATATTCCGATGATGTTTTTTATGCAAGGACCTGTTTTTTTTGAGCCACCAATACCCAATTTTGTAAAAAAAAAAACAATACCATACAAATGAATTAATATTTCTAATTTGTATAATCTCCAGAAAATTTAGTTTTGTCAATTTTTTGATATGCCAATTAAAAAAACAAAAAAAAAAAAAGTAATGAAGTTACTCTTCTACCATTATATAAATGGTAACCTTGGCTTAATTAACACTCAAATCCAATATGTTCAATACATTCTGTAATATAGAAGGATTTACCATGACTGTGCATTTGTGATGAGTTATCTTTATAAAATGCAGGTTGTGTGGGATGGAACAGATCCTAACTGACTGACCGTAGTTAAATAAAGGTGTCCAGGACACCATGTTAATTATTAGCATAATCTCCGTTATGTTTGTCCAAATCTTCATATTTTATTGGAGTAGTGTTTGGATAATAACACCTATAAATAATAGGCAACATCTCATAAGCACTCACCTTAGTCTTTCTGTAAGTTACAAATTCTAATTCTACCCATCAAGTTTGATTAGAAATTTGCTTTTAAAGTCAGATGTAATATTTCCATTTGTACTGAAATTGTGGTTGTGATGAGAATAAGGAAGTCACTGCAGTGGGGATGAGGCAGCCGGAATATATTTGCGTTTATGGCACATTTAACCTTGACAAATGGGCAGTGAAGTGTGTTTCGGTATTGGGTAAAGAGGTTACTGGATGTTAGTAAACAGTAAGGAACTATATTAGTACTGGGATGTGTTTTTGCACGTGTACCCAATGGAAAGACAACTTATTTTTAATACATTATTTTAATTACTGAAGTCATATCTTTACGAAAATGATCTGCCATCAGTAAAAAATAAAGCTATAAATTCCAGCACTGCTGCTTTAAATAATTTCTGACTTTTAGAGAAACATGGAAATTCTCTGTTTGTGGAGTTCTCGTATGTCTTCGGTATAATTACATGGTGCTGCAATACAGAAGAGGGATCTGCAAAAATTGTAAAATATGGTGGTGTCCATAGCGTGAATTGTTCCCTGGGCGTTTGGGTTATTTAACTGCTTAATCTGAATTGAAAACATTAGGGGATGTCATTTTAACAACATTTTCGGATGATATCATGACTGAATACAAAGTCGGAAAAATATGATAGGGAACAAGATTTATGGTGCAAGAATTGCATTTGGAGGTACAAAATTTGGCAGTCATCAGTCTTTGTCATTAACGTGTACACGGGTACATGAAAGAAAATAGTGTTCGTGTACACAGGTAGAAAATTTAACTAACTCCCAGCTCTAAACTAGATTCAAACTAGTGATGGTGGTGCTGATTTTCTCGGGTCATATTTAGCTATATTGTACATTTCTCAATCTGTTCCATACACAGGAACCAACCTGCAGAACAGCAACCTCCATCCAACAATCAGCCTGAAGAAGGACCTGGTGCAGAGATGAAATCCACTGCAACCAATACAAGTAGTGCAGCAACTAATATGTGGGAATTTGTGGATCCCGCAACCAAAATCTCTAATTGCGGTTGTTCAAGGTGAGTGTAAGAAAGGCAACAATATCAGTTTATTTTTGCAAAACAAATGGAAGTGTTCATCTATACCGAAAAATAGGTGCACTAAGTACTGTTACCCGGTTTGTGGTAGCTTATTTTGAACTGGTAATCTGTGTGATCCTTTATAGTGTCCATACCAGTTAAATGAGTTCTAATTTAATATAAGGGTTGCTGGGATGGTGCTCCAGTAGCTGAGCGGGGAATTTTGCATACAAGATATAACCATCTCAATGGTGTTCACTCAGATGATAAAACCCACAGTTTTCTATGTGACACAAGGATTAACTTGAAGAAGGAATCTTACAAAATAAAGTGAGATCACCTATAAATGCTCTAAAAATAGTCAGCATTTCAAAATTGTAGCTCAGCTAATAATAACTGTCACACACACCTAGCCAGGGTAAGAGCCTACACATACTCTGCACGTTGTTGCATTTTTATGTTTGGATGTTAAATAATTTTTAAATGATATTCTTGTATCACTTGAAAAAGCTTTCCAAAATTAGAAGTTCCATATAAACTGGGCAGGGAAGTTGGGCTTGTTGCGTGTCACATAATTAACCCCTTTGTGTCTGTGAATGTTTGTGTGTAGGCATAGTGCAGATTGTTGTGCATGTGTTTATGAATTTATTCCATTTGTTGATGGTAACAATATCACATGGCTAGCTTAGTCCCTAAGCTAAGCTAGGGCATATAAAGCTATATATTTAGGCTTTGTTGAACCTGGCGTGGTAAACTTAGCTGTCTGAATAATGTACATTAAGTGATCCAATTCCACTGCCACAATTTACTGTTGTTGAGAATATGGATTTGTAAGAAGTTTGCACGCATCATGGTAGAGACCATCTTCATCATCATCCTTCGGCTGCGGAGCAGGCGATTTCTCCATGCACATCCATGTTTGGCAAGCGCGGCCACCGCTCAGCCCGCATCATGCCCTGCCACGAGGTGGCATGTAGAGACCCTTGTTTAACAATTGTAGCCATGAATTGTGAAATATGACATGGTGCATCTAGCACTGTACAAGATAAGACAGGGTGTGATTCTTCAGGATTTTTCCTGATTTAAGGATTTTTTATTTCCAAAATTTCCGCAACTTTATTTAATTTCAGCCCGATTTTAGTCATTTTAGGTCAATTGTACGCAGTTTTAAAGGATTTTTTACCAAATTCAGGATTTTTCCACAAAACTCAATCACACCCCTGATAAGAACATGCACATTGCACACACCAATTGCCAAAGCAAGTGCAACAATTTAAAAACAAAAAATGCAATAAAATGCTACTTTGCTGTAAGTGAGCCAAAGCTTACAGATAACATTTCATTTTAAGAATGCAATCGAGTAATACTGTAACACTTTTAGCAGGAACTTGCAATGGCCCCTATGAACATTTCCTGTGCTCCACGATGGACCCAAAGCATTAACTGTACGCAACAGCTAATATTTACTCAAGTACAGGAAATCGCCATTACGCTTTTCCTGTGCAAATATAAAGGCTTAACACTTTCTACCATTGTGGTAATACTGGAAGAACCATTTCCCAGATTTTGGGTATATTTTTTTTGGTGGTGTTCTCTTTCCAATAGAAAGTAAGGACTGAGTTTCCAGCATTTTGACTTAGATCCCCTATGTTAGGCTTCTTGTTGGCCAAACAGTGGAAGTTTCTTTCTCATTTGGGATAGTTTCCCTGGCCTTGGCATGTTATGTCACGGTGTAACACGGTAGTGGTTTGAGAAGGATTAAAACATTTGATGGAGTTGCTAGTGTTTAGGCCCTCTATTGATTGCTTTAAGCTTTTTGCTTGACAGCATGCAGAACGTGACAGTGGCTTTTTATAAGAAACTTGTAATCTACTAGGGTCTAGCAGGCAATGTCGTACTTCAGTTTCATAGACGCACAAATTAGTCCATTGCATCTCAAAAACTGACAATTTGGATTATTTACCTTAAAAAAACATACAAAACACAGTTTTTGACCCAAATACCCTAAACTAAGAAATTGTTTTAGTACAATCAGCCTTGCATACAATGCGTATTGGTGCCATGCAAATTGCCCTGCCTCTGCCGCCCAAATACTCTAAACCCTAATAACCCAAATAGGAAAATTGTGTATTCTGAGAAAGATTTAGGGATCCAAAAGCCAAGATATATTAAAGGAGTTAAAACCTTAGTACACTGTAATATGTGCACTGCTTTTGCAATTTGATTTAATTTTAACTAATTTCCTACCCCTAATATCCCTACCACCAATGAAAAATGCCAAATAAGTGTTAAAATTTAATTTAGTTGACTGAATTAATAAAATTCAAATGGAACTTGGACAATAATTAAAAAAATAGTGATTATGAATGTGAATATTTTGTGGTATTTCAACTGTATGATAGCGGAGTGTTTTCACAGGGTTAGCGATTTTTGTGTCGCCTGCCCTACAGGCATGAAGACACAATATGGATCACTTCGTCCACTGTAGCCGTTGTCTGTTGTTGATGTCCTGTTGTGAAAAATGGTAACATTGCTTGTAATCCACATATTTTGATGGATGTAAACCAAACATCAGTCATAGATGCAACACGGGATCCCTCATTTCCTGATGAGGTCAAAGGTCCACATCCCAAGGTCAAAGGTCTGTGAGGTCAAGTTGTAAGATGTAAAATTGACCTAAATTGAAAAGTTCAATTGGAACTAAACTTGAATCATCGTGCAACATTGGGTCTCCTCATTTGTAATGAGGGCAAGGTCACATGCCAAGGTCCAAAGCACATGCCAATTCAAAGGTCAAATGGAGACCCTATCATTCACAAACCGCGCGGCAGGCGACACATGGGGGTCCGAGACCGAGTATTTTTTTAAAATTCTTTGAACACTTGAAAGGCAGTTAAATTCATTCTGTTCAACCAGCAAAAGATATTCTCTGAGACCATTCCGGGTGCTGGTAAATTTGCATTCACTCCACTTGTTCTTTGGAAAAATAATATGCTGCTGCAAAAAATAACCCCCTATAGAATGGTATTTGAAGTGGTCAAATGACTCTTGGGGCCTGCAGGCAACGGTAGTTACTCGGATCAACAGTCCAAACAAGCCCAGTAATTTTTTGAATGGCTTCCCCAATAACCACATTCTCCAGATCATTAGGGTGCCACTAAAAACAATGACTTTTGTGTTGCAAAATCTAGAAAAGGGTTTTATGGTGTCAAATCTTTCAGCATCATAACCACTTAACTGTACATATTACTAAAACAAAATTAACAAGCATATTCTCAGTGTGATCAAATGCAGGTGTGTCATATTATTAATAGGCCTGTAGTTACACTCTGAAAAATTAAATATTATTGATTCCTAGTCAAGCCATTGTGGATTAAATGAACACAATTAATTCATGTTTGTACCGGCCTGGGACTAAAATGATGTGTTTTAAGAAACTGCTGAATAGTTTGTCTACAGAAGGACGGTGTACGGTTTGTATTTAGCACAATGTAGAAAAATGTTAGCAGGTCTTTACAGTGCATAATCCCGTTCCCGTAACCTATTTGACCTGCTTGGAAAAGAGTATAGTGGTATTTTGGAAATTCACCAATTTTGATGCAACATAAGAAAGAGTACATTTTTTTATTTTGGCAAGTGGAAAAGGTTGGGGGCAGCTCAAGAACTGTCCCCAGGAACCAAATAATAACTCCCAATGAAACATGTGAACTTTCGCACAGTTGGAGAACATTCACCCTTATATTGGGAAATTGTCTTAAGAGCTTAATGAGGCCACCTAAGGCATAATATGAATTCACCCAGTTAACTGAACTATACATATGGGGCTCGACATATAGTGGCCTGATTAAATCAGGGTTTTCACAGGCTGCCAGCTAGCTTCTATAGGCCACAATGCAACAATGTTTGGCAAGCAATACATTATCGATGTGATGACCGACAAAAATTCAGTGAAAAGGGGTTCTGTTTATGTTGTTTTGTGACCAAGGTAAGTAATATAATTGAAAACCCTGTCCTTTTCTTAGGTGGTTTTTTTCCATTCATTTACAGGCCTGTTATGGTTTCACAGAGTTTTGAATTATGAGCCCTTGTCCATGTAGCAGAAACTGATTCTGTTCTATTTTAAATCCGACTCGGGCTAAAACAGGAAATAAAGTTGGTTTTTAGATACTCTCCGGCCTGAACTAAAGAGTTAAGTATAGCTTTCATGCAGTCTTAAACGTGCAACCTCAGTAAGCCACATCTGTAACCACAAGCGTACAAAGTTGGTGCGCGCGATATGCATGTACATAGCTGCGCGAAAGCTTTGACATCACTCCTTAGTTCAGGTCGGACGAAGTATAGGGCTTTTGAGACTCATTTTCTACAATTTTCCACAGACCACTGTAGTAACAAAAACCTTTATACAAATCAACCATTAATGAGAACATACTATTACAACTTATTCCATGTCACAGGCTGGGATTTGGACATTGTGAGCCTACCGACATGCTGCCAAATCTATATTTAAGGCAAAAATGAGGGCCCGCTTTTCTTAACAAGTAATCTTACCAACCTTAATGATTCATTAATTAAGCTTAATCTTAAAAAAAGTTCTGTAAATCACAATTGAAAATTGAATTTGAAATCTATTTTGTTATTGTGATATTAAACCATTGAACAGCTGCAAAAATGTATTATTTTGGGACTTTTTTTCCTTCAAAACTAATCTGAAATATCTCAAGTTGTTATCTTTAGAAAGATCATTAACTGCTTCAAACTACAGTTGTTTAGGAAAATACTTGTTTATGAACCATTTGCATAAGAGGAACTTCTGGCGACTAACAGTGAGCATCTATTTCTTTCACTAATGGAAGATTAATATGCATAAATAATAAATACACATCTCTTGTCTTTCATTCCGGCAAAAATCTCTTAAGGCGAAAGGATCTGGAACGCATTTGGAAAACCTCAGTCCATGCCAGGACATTCTAGTTATGGTAGTAGTTCAAGTAGTAACCACAAATCGGACTTAAACAAGGCGAGCAACATCGAAATTAACGGCCCATCACGCCATTTCACCACCGCGCCTTGAGACTGAAGACCTTTTATTGCGATAGAACATGAAATGGCAATCAGAGACTGCTGCAGCTACACGGCAGCAATGGGAACCTTCCTCACAGCAAGATGTGAAACTTGGCGGTAGTGCAAATGCAAAATTCACTCAACCGAGCCCACTTTTCGCCCGCTGGGTAACGGCCCGATCCAGCTCCCAGAATCTCCTCCTCCGTCAGTGCACCCGCCTCCATGGTTTCCGCCGCCCCCGACAAGTCCTACAAATCCAAATGAAGAACTATGCCGCGTTGATCCCCGTATCCGCCTGCTCGGAGTGGCAGCGATTCGGGCACGCCGACCACCAGCAATGCACCAACAGTATTACCTAGAACTGAGTTGGCCATGAATGGCCTAGATAGTCATGATAGTGGTCACTTGGACGTTCATAAAACGCCAGGAGAACACGGGGGCGGTCATGGTATGGAGGGCAAAGAGGAGGGATCTGAGGAAGATTTGTTGTGGCAATGTTTTAAGTTACCGTTGGGACAGCATGTGGATTACAAGAGACCACTTTTACCCCATCAGAATTGTGAAGGGTATGAAGGAGACGAGAATGGATTGGACTCTCTCTATGATGCGGACAACAACAATGAGTAAGTTAAAGACCGTTTTCTTAAAAACATTAAATGCCTTTCAAAATTTTATGTGTAAAGTGTACCTGTTGTATAATGCAGAATTGTGATGTGGTAAGATTTCATAAAGGTTGGGTTTTTCCCCAAGCCACCTCAGCTCCAATTCAAACATAATTGTTTTCAATTTGCAGGGTTGTATATATTATAATTGTGAAATAATATAAATTGATGTGCCTTTGTTTCATGCAATTTTGCCATAAACCACATGTTTGAACTTGTGAATGCCATCCTGTGTACCTGCATACATGTGAACGAGCAGCAACATCAGACAGAACAAAGAGTAGAAATTATTCTGTGAAGTCGGGTGGAAACCGCTAAACAGTGACAAATGAATGTTACTGAACTCTGCAAGGGAACACTTTCCCCTGGTGTTCCTGCTGAAACCTCTTGGGCATGGTTTAGGTATACATCTGTTGTATATCCAAACTGTTTTCCCTGCTACTCATTTCAGTTTAGTTTAGAATACACGTGTGCACATGCACAAAACATATTTAGAACTTCGATGGGCTGGGAACATAATTGGAAATGGATTTCATAAATTATAGAGTGAGTTCAGCAAGGAAAATCTTCTATATAAATACTCAAAATTTATACTAGAAGCACATCCATTTATTTGAAAACAATTTGGATGTGTATTGTGTGAAAATGTCAGGAGAGATCAATACATTATTTGTACTGACTGCAAGCTGGGTGGCAGTCACTATGAGTTACAATATGCTCATCCACAAAGGACACAGTTCAGTGGGTTGACTATAATCGTATTCATTAATTCTGGGACACGAACGACCAAAACACCGCGTATGTGCGTATCCCTACCTTGGAAGCGTAGGTTCCAATGTCCTTGACAACGGCAATATCACGCGTTTAATGTAGGGCGCAGTAGGGCGTAGTCGTGCGTAAGTTGAATGCATGAACGCTTGTGTCAAGCTCTCTGTGCGTACGCCGTGTCCCAGAATTAAAGAATACGATTATAGTACATGAATTGACACGAATTGAACTTGTCTATTCTAAGTATTATATATCATACACAAAAACCAGGGGGTGTATTTTCTAAATACACTGGTGAATGAAAGCTATTGGACTGTGCCATAGGAGTTGATACTTCATTGCCTCATAGTGATAGTGACATTACTGCCACCATTCATTGTGACCTATCATGCTCATTTGCTACCATGCCAATGCTCTGTTCAGGCTCCAAAATAAGAATTAGGGTGGGCAAGGCAATTTTGCCCAATTTTAAAAGGGCACCAAGGCATTACATGTTAAAGAATAGCAATTTTTTTAGGGCACCAAGGCAAATGGTAGGGGCACCTAAGGCAAATTGCCTTAGGTGCCTTAGGTTATTTTGGAGCCTGTCTGTTTTCTACAGACTTGTATAAGATGTGATTGACCAGATGGTTGCAAGGTAGAATAATTAAAACTATGGCTGAAGTAGCAAGAAGAGGTAGTATTCTTCCCACAATGCATTTCTTTTAACACAATTTTTACACTGGTTTTCACATGAGTCTATAGTGACAAAAAGTACCTAAATAGGCAAAACTCATCCCATTCTTGCAATTTAAGTACTTCTTGTCACTATATACTCATGTAACAACCAGTGCAAAAGTTGTTTTGGAAGAAATGCATTGTGAGAAGACTGCCATACCTCTTGTATGTAGCAGTTAGCAGGGAAATCACAGAAATTGTATATTTTTTCATCAGTATTACCAAAATCAGAAATTGTGAGCAAGCTTTAACATTCAATTGTTTTCAAATAAGTGGGAGTGATTATACGTGCAGTATGGGTTCATTGAAGAGTATTCTTTGCTGGACTAATTCTTTTTAAAAGAAACCCTTTAAAAGACAACTATCAGTTTTGCCATAAATCAGCATCGCAAAAAATCATCAAAATCAGAGTTTGAGTATGTAACAAGTAAGGTATATCCTAACAATACCCTTGCAAAGGATAAGACCAGAAGCAACGTAATAAGGACAGGATCGGAGATTTTAGTCATATTGTTCGAACGGACCACTCTACAACACGTAATTGAATGGAAAATAGTATCTTTAGGGAACAATGATGTTTTCTTCCCTTTTCGGTCACTTCACAAGCTGGAAAAGGTAAAATTACAGAATTCTACAGAATTATCCTTCAATTTGAAGCTATCTGAAAAATGTTTCAAATATTTTTCAAATCACTGATAGTGTCTTTAATTGAAAACAAAAAATTGTGCTCTGTAATTTCCTAAAATGATATTCCACAGGGTGTTCTCTCAACCGGTGAAGAAGCTGAAACAGGAGCGTACAGTACCGCTGAATAACTATGAGCTGATGCCGGGTGTGTTTAGTGTAGAAATGGACATGAAGTCTGTCAGAATACCCTCACCTGATCCAATTGATCCATACGAGTTTGACGACACATCTCCAACAGTATGTATTGTATTTGAATTGTGTGTTGCATGTGTTTAAATGTACTTGTATTTTTTGTCTGTAAAATTAGGTGTTGGGATTCTATCATAATGCCCCCTATTGACTTGCCTTTTGAAGGCCATAAGCATTACAAAACAATACCACTACCAACAAGTTGCAACAAAATTATACTTCTCCAACAAAATGTAAAATGTAACTTGTTGAAAGGAAATTTTAATTTTTGTGTCACCTGTTGTCTGTTGATGATGTTGTTGTCTGTTGATGTTGTTGATATCTATTGATGATGTTGTTGTTGTCTGTTGTGCAAAAAAGGTTAACATTTGCCTGTAATATCCGCATACTTCGATGAATTTCAACCAAATGAGCCATAGGTGCAACCTGGGATCCCTCATTTGTTGATGAGATCAAAGGTCACATACCAAGGTCAAAGGTCACATACCAAGGTCAAATGTCATGTGAGGTCAAGTTGTAAGATGTAAAATGTAAAAAGTTTTAATTGGAACCAAACTTGGTTCATGGATATTACACAGAAACCCTCATTTGTTTGAGGTCAAAGGTCATATGAGACCTAGCATTCATAAACCACAGCAGCAGACGACACTAGCGGTTTGGGACTGCAATGTATTTTTTGTTGTTGGATTCATGGGAGACTACTTGGGATATGACACTCGCATAATATTGGGTTAGACTATACCAATGAAAATTCTTACTAATCATGATGAGTGCATCAAGTGTGTTTATTAGAATTATTGTTCTCAAAATATAATTTCAAATCAGTTGAAGTGACAATTAACAGTAATCAGTGTGGTTAGTGTCAGGGCAAAATTTTCAAAAGTGCTTTTCATAGCCATAAGATTGCGCCCTACATGAAATCTGTTATTTAGTAAAAGCTCAGCAGAAAACCTAATACAGTTTAAGTGTTAAATGCTGACCCCGACTCTATGGGACAAATTGTCACTTCAGCATTACTCCCCATGTTTCCACATGGATTTTTTTTCCTGCAGTTTTAGTTGGTAAACCAAATTACTAATAAATGTGTCCACTCAACATGCAAGCAAACTATGCAGTATGCACATAGCCATTAATATCTCCAGCCATTTATTTCCATTTTCATGTGTATATCACTTCCTGAAACCTACTTAATTTAGCAGTCTCACTGCCTAACACTAATCACAGCTTTAACTTGCAAACAGTTTTTATGGCTCCAATCACTTCCCTAATCTGCTTCATATGTTCCATATGAGTTCAGAAAGAAAGGAAAGGGGGCTAATTTTAATTTGTCCCCTTCGCCAATCTAGTCTCATGGAAACCTTTTTAATGTAACTCTAATGGTTTCAAGCAACACTGAGCCTTTCATATATGAGGGAGGGGAATCGTCTGAAGGCTTTCAGACACAGCCGGGTCTATTAATAATATGTGTCATTTTCAAACAGATTTATTATTCAAAGTAATTTTAACCCAATTTTCCAGTATTTCAGCATAAAGACAGCAAGATTAGACTGTATATTACTTTAAAAATATAAAACTGTTGAATGTAACAATTGTGCCTAACCATGACAAGACACGGGGATGTAGAAAAATTAACCCTAACCTTGACGTTGGTTTCTAGCCTATCTCCCGGGAGGAACTGAAGGAGTGAGGGAAGAGGGGAACAAGAAAAGTCCAAATTCGGGTGGGATTCGAACCCAGGGCCCTTCGGGCCCCAGCCCCATGACCCGGGATAGCACGCTACGGCGGTGTCGCTGGCCCGGCCAGCGATTTCGTGCCCATATGAGTCTTGGTTTGATGACGTCATCGCTACTTTCTGGACTTAGTGCATTTTTCTCAATTAACACAGTGAGCTTTGGTGAGATTTAGTTGTGCTAGGGTTAAAGGGACATTTTGTTATCTATAGCCTCTCCCCCCGATTTACCTCAAGAAATTGAGATTCTTATAACATCGGCCCAAGCAGGGATGCAAATTCGACGAGAATCACAGAATCGATTCTCGCAGGGATTCTCGTAGCACCCATGTATGAGAATCAATTTTCCCCATTGAATCGTGTATTAAGTGATGTCATTTCAAGTAAATTTGATTCTTGTAAACTCTGACGAATTTGCATCCTTGGGCCCAAGTATAGTATGTGTGCCTCATCTTATGTCAAATTCGATCTACTCTTGACCACTCTACTCTTGCAATTTTGCATTTTCTGTCTGTAAACGGGCAGAAATTACAACACATTGGTCTACAGGGCAGCGCGATATGGCTAATTCGCAACTTTTAGGCAACATCAGATTCAACTGAAATTCTGGAACTAACCTTTTCTTGAGGATAGCTAGAGAATCAAATATAAATGTGCTTGGATCATACAATATGCAAATGAGCTTATTAATATGCAGAATTTGCTTCCTGCCAGTTTGCTCCCTGCAAGGGTGATCTTGTAAGTTTTAACTTGCAGTATTTTCTCTATTGGTACAGGCAAAATCAGTGATTTGCTAAATCAGAAAATCTTAAGAATCATTAGAAATACAATTTCTGCATATTTGTAGAGTGTTTAGATGGTCTGACATACTTTTTTTTTTTTTTTTTTTTGTTTGTGAATTACAATGTTAACATGTTTGCTGTACTAAATTTGTACACGCGGCATTTTGGGAGCCCTCTAAAAATGAGGCCATAACTTGAAAATGAAATGCATGAATCTCGGTATTTTTGACATGGTGATTGAGAAATAAATATTTGTTAATATAAAGCATATAATAATATTCTAAAAAGATTACAAATATTTTTTGTTTCATCGGGGAACAATCATTTTGACTCACACTGTACTCCACTTGTGATCAAATCAAAAGTGCCTAAAAAGGATAAAATTTTTAGAAAAAAATGGCTAAAATAATTATCTGTACAGACAATTTTTTTTTTTTTTTTTTTTATACAATATGCAAATGAGCTTATTAATATGCAGAATTTGCTTCCTGCCAGTTTGCTCCCTGCAAGGGTGATCTTGTAAGTTTTAACTTGCAGTATTTTCTCTATTGGTACAGGCAAAATCAGTGATTTGCTAAATCAGAAAATCTTAAGAATCATTAGAAATACAATTTCTGCATATTTGTAGAGTGTTTAGATGGTCTGACATACTCCACTTGTGATCAAATCAATAGTGCCCTAAAAAGGATAAAATTTTTAGAAAAAAATGGCTAAAATAATTATCTGTACAGACAATTTATGCTGTGTACAATTCTTACAATTCCTGAGAGATGGTCATTTAAGTGTTACTCCAAACAACAAAATGTTATAAGTGGTTGTATCTCAAAGTCATTAGTGACAAAATAAGATGATATAATTTCTGCACTCTATGTAAGCAAAATAGCATGGGATAATGGGATAATAAAAAAAATGTGAAATGCATTATTTTAGCTTTTAAATCGGGATAAGTATATGTACAATTCTATTAAACTACTTTAATGTAGGAAAAAACCCAAATCGTGAAAAAATAAAGTATTTGAGGAAAGCCATCATATCCTCTCCCTCAAATAGACCTACAGCGATGGCATCTTAAAATCAAAACTAAACAGCTGATTGTGGTTTACACCAGTACAGGATAAACTAAGATCAATAATGTTTGTGTTTGAGGTCAAACTGCACAGGTCATGGTGCATAATAATATAATTCACTTCAAAATCTGGGATATTCACAGGGAAAGGCCTTAAGGATCTCAAGTTAGAATTTAATATGCACGATAGAAATTCCAGAATTGGAATTGTCTATCTATACTATTAAAAAAAATGAGGTCTGTCAGTCTGTCTCTCTCTGGTTATGCATTTCGTTATTATTATTATTATTATTATTATTACAGGCATTTATATAGCGCCTCTCCCGAGGATCGAAGCGCTTCACAAAAGAATAGTTAAAAACAAATATAATAAAAAAATACGGTATCAGATAACCTTAAAATACAAATAGATAACATACAGAAGAACATAATATCATATACAATTACCCTGATACACTATCGGCCTAGAAACACATTATTATGATAAAATTCAATACATTATAAAATGGACCAAACAAAATACAGCATAGGAAAAAATGCGATGCCACAAACATTGGATTAAAAACTAATCCTTCGGAAAGAGATGTGTTTTGAGCAACTTTTTGAAAACTTTGACATTTGGAGCCTGGCGAATTTGAATGGGAAGTTTGTTCCACAATTTGGGGCCAATGACCGAAAATGCAGTATCTTTTTTTTTTTTTTTTTTTTGAGGTCTGTCAGTCTGTCTCTCTCTGGTTATGCATTTCGTTATGCTTTGACATATGGGGCTGATATTTAGCATGAAGGTAGGGGAGGTCAGTCTGACCTTTGTTTGCAGGGTTTTGGAGTGACCCAAAGGTCAATATGCATAGAAATGCCACATGACCACCAAATTTGGTCAAAAGGACTGCTGACCTGAGCACAGAACAAGTCTGAGGTCAAAGGTCACACACATGGGGTGGGATGCCCTAGTAATACATGGATTTCAAGCCAGCCACTTGCAGGTTGTGTTATCACATCCATGCCAGTAACAAAAATACAAAAATAATTTAATTTTGGTGTTTGGATTAGCAAATCGCTGATTATCCCTTTTAAATAAAATGGGAATCTTTATTGATGACTTATCACACACACACACACACATACACAAACACATTGGAAAAGGTGTGTAATATAACATGACCGACCAACCATGTAAATTAATATGTTGCATGAGACCAACACTCAGAAATGAAAAAAGGAAGTCCTATTTGGAAATGGTTGTCTTACACGCAACAGAAACAACTACAGCGTTAATTTTAGGCTACAGAATAACAACACCAAGTGTGGTGACCTTGGCTGGCTGGTTTTCCTCCAATTCACTGTGTATGACCCTGACTGAATAAGGCATAGATTATTTTTTGGGTAATTGATCATGTTGTGTGGCTAGCTAGATTCACTGTGCAGTACAGCTGAAGCTTCCATGTGTTAGGGGCTTTTGTTGTGATTCTACGCAAACACCATTTCGCTATCTTTGTTTGCAGGAAACATAGAAAAGTAAACGTTGGCATGTAATTATTTCGGATTTGTTAAAGGTGCTGTTGCATCAGCCTAGCTGAACATAAATGATAATTTATATCACTATTTTGTTTTGAAGTGAATTCTCTTTTCCTAATTTGGGAAAAATCAGTATTTGTTAATAAATGTATTATAATATCATGATTAATATTATAATTTTAAGGGTTAATTGCAATTATTCAAATATTTGGTAAATGGGCAAGCTAACATCTGTTGCAGGAGAACAAAATAATAGCTATTGTTTTATGCAAATTAAATCTGATGTCTAGGTCAAGAACTACTACTAGTAAACATTTGGATAAGGTTTTATGCACATTATTTCTGTTTTAGGATGACTGCATTTTATGATGTATGGTACAAGGATATTAGTTTAACAGACCGTGATCCCTATGGCCTGTTGTCTGCAAACATGCATATTAAGTAGCTCATTTGCATATGTTTCAATTAAAATATTATGTAAGCAGCATACCACTGCTCTCCAGTGGCCAATTTTCCTGTACTTGGGGCACCGGTATACTAACCATGATTTATCCCTATTGTCTTATCTCATATTAAGTAGCTAGATCATTTGCATATATCACTAAGCACTGTCTTCATTCCTTCCTGCGATGAGCACTGACCTTGGTTCTTTGAGCACTGACCTCTTTTCTTCTACCACTTTCAACACCCTTGAAGCATACACAACAGAAAACAGGTGGCTCTTTAAGTGATCTGTGGATTTCCTTGTTCAATTTGCTTCAATAACCAACCAAAGCATTGATTTACCCCTCTGAAATTCTGGTGAAGTTTTCATGGATTAACCCTAACACAAACCAAACATACTAACACAACTCACTGAGCTGAGCTATAAAATGCACCAAGTCCAAAAGATGCGATGAAGTCACGCACTAAACTTACTACACTAACCAAAGTTTTTAAATCCGGTTTTTGTCCCTGTCACCGGGGTGGCGGATTCACCTCACATTTGTAACTCAACGCCCTGACTCCTTCCTTCATTTCATCACACGCGATTCAATGCATCCCTCCATCCTCACAACCCAACCCTCCTACCTCCTCCTCCACTTGTCTCTTCCATGTCTTCTTTGGACGTCCCCTCCTCTCAAACCGCTCATCGTACGAATACCTTAGGTGTTGCCCTCACCTCATGGCTTGCCCTCCCGTTCATGGGACTGTGGGCGCTGTGAGCCCCTGTTTCGAATCCTACCCAAGATGTCCCATCCTTCTTTACATTCTATCCTTTTACCCCCTTCCATTCAGAGTTACAGTTTCTGGATTTTAATGGGGTTTTTGTGAGTGCATCGTTTAATTTCTGTTTTTAAGAAATTTAAGATTCGCACTAAAAAAGAAATTCCTACATGATACAACTTTGATGCTCCCAAGCATGTTTCTGTGTTGATCCTCTTAGAAAACATAGATTTGAAAGTTTTAATAAAAAAAAAACCACTAGGGGATTTTTGTAAAATAACCATTTTTGAGAATGAGGAAGGGCCCAAATTATTTCACATGAGTTTAGCATATATGAGGATGATCAGCTTTAGCATTTTTTGATCACAAATCAGTGGTAATCAATTATGAATGTTAGTACCAGCACAAATCTGTTTTTGTGTAATTTTTGATTGGGATTAGGGTTAATTTAAATTCAATCTCTTTCTAGCCTATTAAAAAGTGAAGGGAATGAAAGGAGATTCGAAGGAGAAAGCGCAAACCAGGGCCAAAACAAAAAGTCTGATAAAGATCTTGATCATGTTTTGTGGCTAATGTTACATTTGGTGGCCTAGTGTTTCATAAAAATATGTAATGTTTGCATTAAAGAAAATCAGGATTAGGTTTGAATATTAAATTTCTTTGACCAAATTTTTACTTTTTGGAGTGTCTGTCACAAAATTTGAAATTAGACCAGGTAAAATGCTCACAATTAAATTTGATATTTGAATTACAAATGTTTAGGAAAATCATGAGATTTAGACCTGTCACTTACGGGACATTTAGATTTGTCATGGAAGAACTGAGGCGTAAATATTTCTATTCTACATATCCTCAACTACTATCCAAAAATTGTACAGAAGTTGTATAATTAAAGGTGCAACTAGGGATTTTGAGGCCTCCCAAATATTGTTTCATAATAGTAATTTCATATAGATTGACCCTCAATAGATTTCTTGCCTTTTATTTTCGCTACAGAATGTCCGTAAAGAGAGGGGAAAGGCGATTTTGATTTGCTTGTATTTCAATGTAAAACATAGGCTGAATTTCGTATTTGCTCTCCTATACGAAATTAAAATTTCAAAAACAAATTTTTGTTTTTTTTTTGTAAAAAAACTTTCTTGGCCTTAATCCTTTCAGATGGGGAATATTTTTTATGGACCGCTCTACATCAGGGCAAAAATCAGTACTTCGATTTTTTAAGGAAAACCCGATATGTGAAATCTCTCCGTTTCACTTTAGATTTGATTCAGCAATATCGAAAATTTTATATCTTCAATCTTTTGTGTACTTATTTTACCTAAGTTCATCTATTGATAGAAATGCACTCTAGCCGTATTTGCTCGCATATTGTCATAATGAACTGGCTAGACAGCCCACGGCTCTCTATTTGGTGGTGGCTAGTTTTTATTTGTGTGTTTTAATTGACACATTTCAGAAATGTGTCATTATGAGACATAATCTGCTACATTGGTACAGTACTTGTGAGATCATATCAGGGCAAATACAGGGTGATCCCAAAAGAAGATGCAATCCCTGATGTTGTTAGGGTTGCACTTTTTTGATTCACCCTATATTTAGGAGTAATTGTGGAACTTACCTCTGACCTATTCTTGTTAAGACACTTAAAGGGGCATTTCGTGATCCACAGCCTCGTCCCCCCGACTTACCTAAAAAATGTTGAGATTTTTATATCATCTGAACCGTTAGCCTTAGTAATCCACGTGTGCCCAATCTTACATGCAAATTCGGTCATCTCTGTAAGAAATTCGCAATTTTGTATTTTCTGTCCGTAAACGGACAGAAATTACAGCATAGTGGCCTATGGGACCGTGGGAAATGAGCAATTGCTCATAACACAAAAATGCAAGATCGGGATCAGCTCAAATTTTGAGAATAAGCTTTTCTCAAGGATATCTAGTGATCATTGAATAAAACAGAAGGTGCTGAAATCACGAAATGCACCTTTAATGGTTTACCGGATGTCAAACAAGTGTATATGTGCAAAATATACTTTAAAGGTTGAAAGAGTAAATAATTGGATATCCCATCATGTACATGTTGTGTTAAAAACCCATTAAACTTGAGTCTGAGACTTAAACACCACATGTATTATTTCAAAATGATCAGAATTAACTTAAGAGCATATCTCCAAACCAGAGTGGTAGTTCATGCCTAATCTTACGGTATGTGTGGTGCAGTGAATACAGAGCCATACTTTTGATCCGAAGGTTGTGAGTTCTAATCCTGCTACGCCCATCGTGTTGTGCACCTGGGCAAAGCACTTCACTTAGCTTGCCTCTCGCTTTGTCCTGGGGTGAAATGGGGAGCTGTTCTAAAGGAGAATGTTATTTTCTTAATATGGCTAGGTTTTAGGCTTCTTAATGCAGCTGCCAAGTTGAAGCAAGCTAATAATGATGATTTTGCCAGTTGCAGCAGAATAAATTGTAAAGCCCAATGCAAATGAACAGATGTAATTGTGCAATTTAAAAACACAAATTGATTTGTTTTATTTGAGCCTAAAGAGAACAACTTTGAAGTTGGTTGCAGATCTATAACCCATTTTGGACACGAAACATGGTTAGGTATTACAATCCCATAGACATATATAAGGGAACAGCCAAATACCCAACACCCATGTTTCATAGATACATGGCAAATACTTGGAATAATTCATCTTTTGGCAAGCATACACACATAAGAAAACATTGTATTTGTAGAAATGTTTATTCTTAGCCATCAAATATACTAGAGACCTTGTTATTTGTGGAATCCATGCTTTGGCTAATAATAGATAAAATCAGTTTCAATGCCATGTTGAGGTTTGCTTTATTTACAATATTGTGACCTTTGTATTTAGCGATGTCAATAGGTCACAAATGTTGTGTTGAATTTTTCTGTGTATATACATCTTGTTCAGTGTGCTGAAATAGAATTCGAATCATTGGCATGTTTTAGACTGGAATTTTAAAATGCTTACAATTTAATATTTGATCTGTGGTTAAGAGTGAAATAAAAAATTGCTTGATCTAAGATTCATTTAAGTTTGCTACAAAGCTTTTATCTACATCAATTAAGTCCTATTTGCTTGTGTAATTAATGGATACATAAAGTCGCCATCAACACCTTTGCAACTGCAATGTACCTGTGCAAACAGTCTCATAGTGCACGCTAAAATAATGTTGTGCAATATTTTAACAAGCAAATTTTGACACTAGTGAGTAGTGTAATGGAATTTCCTAACTTTGGAAAGTTTCTTGTCTATGATTAGATATTGTGGTAACTGTTGAGAAATGACATTACACATTAACAGAAAAGTGACATTGCACATTTAACACAATTGCAACCACACACACATTCACATTATGCAAGTCACTTAACATGACCTTCTACTATAGCAAAATGATTTTAAGTAGTTTGATTGTATTCAATGGCATAAATGATAGGACTAAATATTTCATTTCTTTTTCACCTCTTGTTAAGAAATGTGCTGAAAGCACTTAATATACCATGATTGATTTCCAGGCCATCACTGACCGGTAGTAAATTCATCACACTTGAGCCACCCACCCTGTGTTTTGTCCTTATATAAAAAAATATTACCCCTGTCAGTGGTAAGATGGCATAATGCCCCATTATTTTGCCACGTATATTCTATATACATTTGTCAGAGGAAAGACTCCAAGTCGCAAGTTTGCAAAATACCACTGAAGCTACTATAATATATTTATCCTAGGGTTGCGCGTTTATGACATTGGTCTTCCCTAGTGTTATATCTTTGTACATTATTCAAAGGTCATGTTGTTTCATCTAATAGGAACATAATATGGAATAATTACATTAATAGCCTTTACACGCTACTCAATAGTATATTCTTTATTATGTTCACATAATAAAGCACATGATAAAGTAAGTGTGAAGGGTATAATGTAATTATGTCAAACTTATTAGGTTAATTAGAGTAAATGTCCTTCTAAGACTTGTTCACGTGCCACACTCAATATTGGCTTAAAATAAATTTTACTAAGTGCTAGTGTATTGGTTGAGACTTTTCGCTATGGGTTTCTTAAAATTGCCCACCCTTCCTTGGAAAAATGTCATGTTAGAGGTTCTGTTGATGAACAGCTGGTTCTACACTGCACTGGATATAGGGCACTATCTATATTGCTAAAATGAATTAACATAGTGTTGGTTTGATAAGAAACAGCGTAAAGTGGTTGGGTACAATTGACCATTGTGGGACAAAATTTAACCAATAACAGTTTAAATGTTGATAAAAAGTTTGTAATTTTTTGCTCAACAATTTCAATAGATATAGTTATTACAGCAGTTGAATAAGCAGGTTACTTTTTTCTGGGGTTACCTCACGTCTTTGTTTATATGTAAATGTTCTGTGTAATTCCAGTATTACTATTATTGTAATTTATGTTGATATGAGCTTGGCTGTTCAGCACTGAAAAATGTTGCCAATAAAAGTAATTTATTTCTCCAGATGTTTTGTACAGTAGGAAGAAATGTCATGAAACTAATATCTAATGTGACATTTTACTAAGTATTCAGCTATCAGCTGCTGTAATTTGGAGATAGATTTTCTGTTAACAATGCATCTCTGGTCCTTTCCCACAGCAGGGTAGAACACCGTCTTCACACCGCATGAAAGGCAAAGACGTCAAGGGAAAGCCCAAGGGTCTGATAGCGAGGAGAAACAGCAAGAAACTACACGAAAAGAAGAAGCAAGAGGAGGAGGCGCAGAGACGAGCCTCGGAGGAAGAAAAACTGAAACACGAGCAGCAAGCGCAGGGTGGCCAACAGAATGGTGTAGACGGTAAGGGTTATGTGATTCAATAGAGCTTAAGGAGCTAAATAAAAATGCAACTGCTGATTAGGTACAAGCAGGCAGTCAGGCATGTTAACCCCTGAGGTCTAGCACCTTTTTCACAGTATCTCTGATTGGCTCACTACATGATATAACATCATAGTAACCTCTTGAGTAACCAATCAAAATAGACCTTCTATATATCTGTATCCACCTGTTTTACAGTGTTTGTGATTGGCTAATTACATATACCACTATTAATCACCAATGTAGTTGACTGTTAATGCCCAGCTTACCCTATTCAACCCCTTCCAATATATTTATCCTTGGCTATGCGCAGTGTACACCACAGCTGTGAGATATATTGCAACAGGGCTTTTCTGGGACGATAATGCCCTCTATTTTCAAGGAATATGCATATAAAATAAAAAGTATCTGTAAATTGTGCTTGAAAGCTTTCTCTCAGATCCTGGAAAATTGAATTTGAATTTACAAGGAGAGTGTGGCACACTGGGTTGGGTACAGATGGTTCCCGGTTCGTGTCCTTGCATATACACTAGCTGGGACTTAGGGTATTTAATTCTGGATTTGATTTGTATAAGAACTATTAATAATGATTAAAACTGGTATTCTGCTCTCCCAGTATGGTTCACTGGACTTGAGCAAATGAGAGGACATTAAGCTGTCGGTCTTATGTACATGGAGGATCACGTCTGTAATCACACCAGTATGGATAAGAGTAGGGTAGTAACCCCGGCTGTCCGAAGTCGTTCTGGAACCCCGGGCATCATTAGCAAGCAGTGTCTGATCACTGAATGATATACCCAGGCTAAAAAAGACGTTTAAAAAATGAACCATGTCATTTTGTGAAATTGGAAAAAATGCTAATTTTTTTGCGAGATTTTGATTCACCAATATGAATTGCCATGTATCAATTTCTTGGAGAATCTTACATGGAAGTTCACATAAATGTGCAACAACAAAAATGTCTGAAAGGCAAGTTCTTACCCAATGGGAAAGTTTTTTAACACAAAATTTGTGTTTTAGATTGTAAGTTTTGAAAAAAAAATCCAAAATTCTATGAACAAAATTATCCAACATATGATATATTTTTCTTTATATGAAATACAAAAATATTTAACTATAAATACCAGAACCTTCCCAAGAAAGAGTATCCCAGTGTGCACATTTTCCAGCCATGAAAATGTGACCAGTTGGTGAAACAAGTAGTAAGCCTTACTGTATTGTTTATTAGACCATACATGGTTAACTTACGTGCTAGACCTATTTTATATTTAACAAAGAAAGTAACAATTTGATATAAAAACCCTAAAATCTGCTAGAATAAACGTGCATCTGACAAAGGAGTGCAGAAACAGTTCTTTATTTGGGCGTTAAGTCATTAGAGTAATTGATTATACCACTGAGTGCATGAATAGCTATTAGTCCCAGATGAATAGGTTTACTCAGTATTGTCACTGTTGACTGGTGGAATGATGGATGAACCTATTCATATAATTTGGGAAATAATCAGTTATCACCCCAATGATATCACAACTATTGTGTAGTGCTTTCCAGTCCTGGTTTGAAAAGGAACTGTGTGATGGCTATTTGGAGCTATTTTTGCCCAAATTTGAGGGGCTTTTAGGCAAACTTTTAGTGCTTATTTTGAGAACAATAGGTATCCTCTTTTCATGGTTCCTTTAACCACCTGGGCACTACTGCCTATGATACAATATATCTGATTGGTTCTTATCTTAGGACATAACATAAGATAGCCCTTTGAGTAACCAATCAAAATAGTGCTTTATCTCTCTGTAAAAACCATACTACCATTCAAGAGAAGATTTCAGTAGCTTCCCACAATGCATTGCTTCCAATGGAGGTTTTTGTACAGGTACTGAGGTGAATTGTTAGTGAGAAACATGGCTTAAATTGACAGTCTGATACAAAACTTGCATTTTAAGAGTGTTTCATCTCTAACGATGATTCACATGAATACCTGTACAAAAATTCCAATGGAAGCTAGGCATTGTGGGAAGCTCTGATATTCTCTCATTCCACAATTCTACAGTATCTCTGATTTGCCTATTACAGATATTATCTTCCAAGGGACCAATCAAAATGGGTTAGATGCGATAGATAGGCAGGTAGTGCCCCTGGGGGGTAAGCTGTTTAAAGTTAAGGATCTTGACAAAGTGAGGATCAATTGTAGAATTGTGAATATTGATTGAAAATTTAGTGGTATTGTCAAATGTAACACAAAGAGTTCATAAAGGGGCATGAAAAGTTAGTAATTGTTGTGTGTATTAGTTCTACCACCCCCACTCCCTGGTTACTGGCCAAATGTATGTTCAATTTGTATTGGTTGGCTGTTATTGCTCTACAGGAAAAGTCCAACTACACTCTCAACCAACTTGGTAACAATAGTTTGAGGTTGTTAAGGAAATTGAGGTCAAAGGTTATCTGGGGGTCAAGTGACCGATTGAAGGGGGCTCTGCCAGTGGACTTTGCAAGTTTTAACCAGCAGCATCATCTTTATTTGTAGAGTTGAGTTGGTTTCAACAGAATAAAAAAATCTGTTTTCCTTGATATTTCCAAAGTGCCACTTGTATTGCGGGTTCAACTTGAGCCATGTTTCAGCTCTGAGGCTTACAACAATGAGGTATCCAATTAAGTCTTCAAACCCACACTCTAACAGAAATGTCATTGTAATACAGATGGACAATGAAGTACATTATGTCATAAAGCAGGGGACACATTATGCTTGAATCAAGTCTTGAGTCATATTTGTAGGTCCGGGTGCAGTTTAACACAAATTGGGTATCAAATTAACCTTCAAATGTATGCTTTCATAACACGCTCAAATGTCAACTTGGATAGATACGGAGACAAGTGGATCCATTTGATGCAATGAGGTTTTACCGGATTTAAGTCAATACAATCTGATGTTGGAGGTTAATACACGCTTGTTATATTTAGGGTAAGGGTTGAGCGGAAGAATGCTGATTGGAATGCATTGTGCATAATTGCTTTCATAAATGCAATGAATGTTGAATCTATCTGATGCTTCAATAGGATTGCAAACAAGCTTGCAGGTTCTCAGATGTCCACTTTAGCACAGAGGACTTAGCTTGATGAATTGAGGGAGAAGGGCACTAGCTTTAAACCTTTTAGCTCAAGTAAATGCATTAGATGCTCTCTAAAGTAGTGCATGATATGGTAAATGGCATTCTGCTTGTAAGTGGTAGGAGGCCACCATACTTACGGATCTTATGAGCTGTATTAAACTCTAAAAGCCACACAAGGCTTCAGTAAGCCTATTCAATCTCCTACGACGTGCGACGGTTCAAGACTCATGTCTAATAAAATAATCAGGGCTATATTTCTTTGCAATTAAATCTTTAGAAAAGCATATCCGAAATCCTGTCGAACCAGGTCAGAAACATTACTCATGTGATTAAAGCGGTACATTTTTAAGTAACATCAATATTTGTTGATTTGAAGAGCTCGCAGTGTTAGGTCAATGAGTAAGGCATGTGGACATTGCTAGCACATCTGAATTGTATGGTTTAATGTTACAGTGAAAACAGACCATAGGCTTGTATGTAATTAGGATATTGTGATTATGCGAGGGACTTGGTTTCCTCTGCTGCGTCTGAATTTATCAGATGAAGACTGCAGCACATGGCATTTAGCTGGTTAACCCCTTGAGATCTACATCATTTCTTACAGTATCTCTGATTGGCTCATTACATGATACAACATGATGTAACCTCTGAGTAACCAATCAAAATAGATCTTTTGTATGGCTGTATGCCTATTCAAACTTTTCTTAGCTTGTCTCCGATTGGCTATCCGTATGGTTATATGATTTAATTAACCAATCAAATTGACCAGTACACAGGGGTTAACCCTTTACCGTGTTGCCTTGCTTGATTTTGCTTGAGTCGAAATGTAAATGGATAGATTGATATCATAAAAGCACACCTAGTGTTACCAACATCATTCAGTATTTTCTTGGAAAGAACCTAAGTAGCAGTAAACAGTTTAATAGTGCAGTATATTGCAGCCAGATTTATGGTAATGAGCATTGGTTTATGCTTTCTTGAAAATGATAACCGGCACTTACATTTGCCTTGCGTGAACCAAAAGGAGGGTAGTGCATGGTATTTTGATCACGTTTTGAGGCAAACATATAGCGCATGCAAGGGCTCGTTCACATCAAACTTGTAGGATAATCTTACTTGTCAACATAGTGGAACAATTTTAAAGCCAATTTAAAAAAAAATATCATATATGAGAGGTTTTCTGAATGTCCAATTACCAGCATGTAACCAAAAATGAAACATTAACTGGTCATCATTGGATTTAAAGTTGAAAGCAGATGAAATGCACACTAAAACATCTGCTTTTGCAATTCATAGCTACTCCATGTGCCCAATTGAACATTTTCTTGATATGGTTAAGTATGACGGCTATTGGCGATGATAAATTTGAGATTTGTGGCCAGGCTAAATATAAGTCATAGTCTGCGTTGTGGTGTACACTAGTGCCTGGTTAACATGGAAATGCGTGACAAACACTAGCGTGTGTTAGGTGTTGACATGTTGCACATATTTTCCACATTCAAACAGTCAGTGGCAATTGAGTGGGATCCACAAAATATGTGAAGAGATTTAAGGTGCACTTTATAAAGCCACAGACATGAGGATAGGTGTACTTCTTGTATTTGAACTTGGGGGGTTTAGTGGTTTACATCAATTTGTTGTTATGGCAATATTGTTGTTATGAATATTTGGTAGGTTTTAGTTGGCATAGACAAATCTGGTTGTATGCCATGGTTTTGTGAAGTTTTTTGAGGTCCCAGGGTCATGGACTGATGAGGTATCTGGACATTGGAAGGAGTGACATGTGAATGTTTATGTACCAAAACATTGAAAGTGAAGTACATCTTAGCAATCTTAAACAACTGAGAATTTATGCAATTTCATCGGTTCCTGCCCAGTTTCAAGAACGCAATTTAGACCGGGTTATTAAGTGCTGCGTATTGACTTTATTTTGAGGTTGATGTGCTCGCGTCTTGCCGTGCTTGCTACATTTGCGCATGCCTGTCAATAGTGCGCCTCATTGCGTATATTCTTTGTGTTCGATTGGGTTGTATGAGTTTTTTCACTGGGTGGTGGCAGTCCGTCCTTGTTGTATTTAAGCCATAAAGATCATGAAATTAGGGTAAAGATTACCTTGAATTATAAATCTGTTTAAGAGTGATAAGAAAGAGTATGATTTTGGGAACCGGTACTCTAAATACTAAGAATTGAAACCAGTCATACCATTATTTTTGCGTGGGAGAACTCAGCCTCTGGCATCGTTTGTTCCACTTAAAATAATGGCATTGCACAATATTCAAAATTACCTTTCCTGCCCATGAATGTATGTTGGGTTTATGATACAATCACATTATGTGGGACTTAATGCATTTTTTTCCCTTCTCAATGACGTGGAATTTGAGCTGTTTTAGGGCTAGTACAATTTTTTTTTAGTATTTGCCCAAGAGCGAGTAGCTATTTTACTCAAGTCTGTTCGATAGGCCTTGTGTTTTATTGTTGTTTGAAAATTTACCTTATCAACCCATTTCACATCTGTTGAATGTTTCAAGTATCTCAAATACTGCTTGTATTGTAAGGTGGACCTGATCTCAACCAGTCTTTGTCATTAGAACCCCTGATCCAAGGGTCATATAGGGTGTTCATAGGTTGGGGTTAAAGGTCATGTAGGGGTCATTACAGGTCAGTCCTCTAACCCTCCTTTTTGATCCTGCTTTTAAGATACTGCCAATGCCACTTGGTCACAGTATTTGCCAGGTCCCAAGGTATATGGAGGTGCTCACAAATTTTGAAAACCGAGTCAATCAGGGTTCAAAATGGGCAATCTCCCCGACACTCCAAACTGTTTCAAAATGCTGCTGATCTCAACCAGACTTTCTCAGAAGAACCCCTGAGCCGAGGGTCATTCATGTATAGGGTATTCACATATTGGGGTTAAAGGTTGAACAGGGGTCACAGGTTGAACAGGGGTCACTACAGGTCAGTTGCTTTAACCCTCCTTGTTCTCTCTCTAGGTTTTGAGGTGTTATCAATGCCACTCGCTCACAGTGATTGTCAGGTTTCATTGCATATGAGGTGTTCACAAATTTGGAGTGCAAGGTCATTCTGCAGTCAAGTGGTCACTGCATGATATAGTTGTGCTTTGAAAAGCACAGTTTGCTTTTAGTTGGAATTGTTCTTTCTATGACATAAGAATGTTTTGATAAAGTTGGCACTCAATTACTATGGATATGAATCTACTTCGGCACAGTGATTGTAAGTTATTTACAGCACAACTACATAAATCAGAACAATTTGACAATTTGGGAACAAAATGCTACACCACATGTCAAGAGTTAAAATGCCATGAGGCTATATGTTGATATTGGCAGTACACAGACGTGGCTACCGGCCAAGCAGCCAGGCATTGAGCTAACTCGCTATTTTCAGCCAGCGATGGGTTTCATGCAGTGTCACTTGCACCAGCAGCAGCTGATAGTGTTTTGTAAATGTGTCCTGTGACATATTGGCTATGTCCTAGAACACTCTGCCTGCCTGCTTGCCATACACACTGTACTACTAATAGCCCAGATCCTGTGTTTTAACTCTCCACCCTTGGTCTTCTCAGTACTGTAGTTTGTTCATGTTCAGTGCTTTCGTAGTTCATTTCCAGGGCTGGCATGATGGACCTCAAAGCACACACGTATGGAGGACTGTTGATTTTGGGGGGTGTATCCTTTATGGCATGATTCTTTGATTTCCAGTTCTTTTAAGTAGGAAATAATGATCTTTGAAGATGACAATATTGATGGCAAATACTATCACCTCTGCTTTTTGCACTAATTAGTCAAAACAGCAAAAACATTCAATAAATGGTGAAAGGTGTTTAAGTGCTGCTAGTAAGAGTAATCTATTAATTTGTGTAGGTTTTTTTGAAATGTGCCGAGTATGAGCATTTGAACTCAGTAATTATTATAATGCCATTTGCTTAGGTCAGAACTTCCCCCAAAATTACAAAGAATTTATGGCTTTGCTCCAGAATGTAACAAATCCATTGCAACTGCTTCAAGAGACATGAGGATTTCAAGAAAGAAGCGTCCCAATTTTTCTGGGAACCCGGTTTTTGTGTAGCCTGCCCTTAGGCAGGAAGACACTTAGGGATCACTTGTCCACTGTTCCTGTCTGTTTGTTGAGTGTCTGTTGTCTGTTGTGAAAACGGGTTTGTTAACTTTGCCGTAATCCTCATAATTTGATGGCTTTAAACCAACTTGGGTCACAGGGCAACATGGCCACCCCCCACTGGTAATGAGTTCAAAGGTCACATGCCAAGGTCAAAGGGTCATGTGAGGTAAGTTGTAAAATAGGCTGAAAAGGTAAAATTGACATCATTTGAAAAGTTGAAGTTCAATTGGAAACCAAAACTTGAATCATAGGTGCAACATGGGATCACGCATGTGTGATGAGGTCAAAGGTCACATATCAAGGTCACCGTCACATATCAAGGTCCCAAGGTCATGTTAGGCCTATCATTCCCTAACCGCGACGGCAGGCGACACAAGCGGTCGAGGCCGTGTATTTTTTTACATATTTGGATGAATTACACAATGTATAGATAACACATGAAGTGAATAGCTGACTACGCGTCTTTATGTAATAATGATGATGATTTAGTAGTTTTCTTAGTGCACGACAGAAAGTCAAAGCATGGTGTTCTATGGGGAATGATTACGATTAAGCAGGCAAGTCAAACAAGGTTGCGGTGTTTTTTGCACCTGTTTGTCCAATAACCTCCAAATGTTCTCGGTAGGTGGTATAAAACCGATCAAGTGCAAAAAATCTCAAAAACATAAAAAAAATTGTATCCTAAAAAAAAACATCTCCTCGTCACTTTAACAATTTTTAAAAAAACGAATCAATAGTATAATAATTCCTCAGTTTCCTAAAAGTTCACCGTATGTAAAATACACCAATGACTAGCATATGACTGTTTACTGTATACATGATTGCCATGATAAGTTCACTATTAATGCTCAATTTCCAAGTCCATGACCTATATACATTACCAATCCTGAGATATGGATCATGTTGTGAAATACAAGTTTCAATACTGCACTCAAAGGCCAAAAGTCCATTCTGTATTGTCAACCAGAACTTAGTCTGCAAAATTGAGGTTGCCATGGCAAAATTTGAATGACTGAGCAGACCCCCCCTACCAGTACATGTACGAGGGTCTGTTTGAGACCTGTTAGAAACGTCCCAGATAATTGTGACGGGTTTCTCTTCCATGGCGGTTGTTAGGACGCATACCTACTTCCATGTTGTTGTGTGCAATTCCCCTAGGAACACGTATACTATGCGACTTATTGACGGCGTTTTGATAGGTGAAGGAAGGCATAATTGGCTGCTAATGTAGCTCTCCAAATGGAAAACAATGACATAATGTTACTCGCCACAATGGAGCTCTTTTCAGCATAAAATAGTTGCAAAAACAAGAAGGGGAAATGATGAGAAAAAGAGATAAATAACCCAATTTAGATCATGAAATCTTATCAAGCATTTGAATGCATAAAGGCAGCATGCATATTTATGTCAATAGTTAATAATAGACCATTTACTACTGATAGGCATGTTATATATTGCTTGACTGGTCGTAATTTCTAAAATAAGGAAATTAAGTTTTTTCAGAGTTTGTGTGATAAAAGGGACGCTTTGTTGGCAACTATAATACTAGTGTTTTAATGAGGATTAATTAAAAAAGAGATATATTGTTTGAAATGAAGGAAATTCATGTCAGCTGAGACTAGGTTAAAACCGCTCATCCAGCCAGCGCCACCATGATTAGAAGCTCAACATATTCAAGGTAAGATTAATTTGAACGGTGACCTCACCAGGGTGTAATCATGACACACATCTTCCTGTTTGGTCTCTCCCACAGGCTCACTGTCCAACTTGCCCAAGGTTAAGCCTGAACGATAGGTAGCAGTCTGACGCAAGAGAAGGACCTCACGGTTGGCCGAACGACCGGGAAACCTCTTGAGTCATCATCTGATGCCGAAACTGGAGTGTTTATACAGAGGGCGCTAAGCTAGTGTGTTTACCTTGTGGTGTGTTTATAGATTTACTTGTATATAATTCTTGGGAGGTTTTGCTAAGAAGTGCCCCATGATTTGAACTATGTATAAGACTAAAATTAAACACACAAGATGATATTTTTTTCTTTCCCTCCTAGCGAGACTCTCTATTAGGCCAAAAAAAAACCAGTTGGTCTCAGAAGAAATGTGAAAAAGCAATGCATAAATGCGTTTTGTTTTTGTTTTTTTTAGTATAGAAAAAATGCAATGCGAAATGCGGTTGTTCTTCTTTTTTTTTTATTATTTATTTTTGGCCCATAAGCCCCCCCCCCAAAAATTATATTTTTCCCTGAATTTTTTACAAAAAAAATTTAAGGAGTAACAAACCTAAAAAAAAAAAAAAAAACCTTATGCGGTCCAAAACCAATTTTAACCATACTAGTAATGCGTGCGGTCTTCTGAGACCCAAACTTGTTTTTTTACCTTGGCCTTATTGCTTATAATTATCTTCTTACTGATATTATTATGTAGTACCATAAAGGTGAGGGACATAGGGTCATGCCGCTCGTGCCTCAGCGGCAAACGACGTGGTGTACGCGGCTTGCCAGATTGAGCTATATAGTCGAGCAGCGCTATCGCTTGGAATAAGTTCATGAGCGGCCACCGCTACAGAGTTGGATTCAAGTGAACATCATGCGATTTGCCGCTTTGGATAAAGCGGCAATCCGAGCGGCAGGAGATCGATTTATTGGCTTGAGGCTTTGCCACTTGCGTCACCGCTATACTCTGTAAACCTAGAAGTTACAAAGTCAATCAAAAACTCCCACACAAGTCTCCACAAGAAGCCTGGTATGTCAGTCTTTAGGACCAGTATTTTGTGTATCAGATGTAAGAGATCTGGTTTTGTTCGTACATCATGCGCTGTGTCTTAAACCGCACGCGTCATGGATTTAGACTGCGCCTAAGAGTATAAAGCGCGTTTGGTAACAAGGTGCAGATACATGCCTGGCGCCGACGCAGCGCATCGATTGATTACTTTGAACTTCTAGGTTTACAGAGGTATAGCCAATTCTGACACGATTGCATAGTGGACGTAAAATTTCTATCATCATAGGGCAAGCGGAATGACAATATGCAAGAACTTAAGGAGAGTAGGGGTTGCCTCCTACCTAAGATCCAAATTTAATTGGAAACTTCTTGTAAATAAACGGGTGCATAAAAAATAAATTAAATCTCATTCATAGACTTAAGAAAAGTGGTGTTAACGTAGTCTTTAACGTAAAATTGTAGAGGGAACAAAAAACCGTAATGGTAATTTTGTGTTTGCAGGGTGGTGTCGAGTACGATGACATAACAAGTTAAACTAACAGGGCCTAATACAGAAGAAAACACCAAGACCCAGTTTGGAGCCTCATCAACAGCAGTACCCCAATCTTAAGGTAAGCTTTAAAGCAATAACAGCCAAATTTTTGAAGAGCTCCCCCAATTTTTGGATATTTTGAGATTAGCCTAGCTAGGTAAGAAATTCCGTGCTAATTCAACTCTTTGGTATACCTATCGGTGTGTATTGTTAAAAGAGGGTTAAGCTCCCAAGTCAAACTGAGTTATGACATCAATAAACCATTGATGATTGATAGGTGTTGAAGCCCAACCACTCATGCTGTTGGTTTCAATTAGGTTGGATCTATGTTAAATTGTAATGACAGTATGTTTTGTGATGATGTTATTGAGTGAATGCTGAAGTTGCACTGACTTGCTCATGGAAAATGCTACTTTCATTGATTGTCTTGATCCATGGGCACACATGGGCCAGGAGTGCATTATATAACTAAAAAGGTTTTTTAAGTGAGACGAGATGCCTCTTTTCGGAAATGAATTGGAATTAAATTTTTATAATTTTGAACGCAAAAGTCATTGGAGTGGGTTGTTTTTTTTTTATAAAGCCAGAAAAAGACTTGGTATAGTGTGGAAGATGTGGTTTAAACCTCTTAATCCTTTGGGAGGGTGGAGTTAGGGAAAGGGGGCATCCGCTTTTGAGCTTCGCTGCATCAGACCACGGTCGGTGGACTCCAGGGTCCACCGCTAATTTTCAATTTTTTTTTTTGCGAAAATATCAGTGGCATTGTGATGGGGTAGATCATGGGAAAAGTGCAAGATGTGGCAATCACTTAATTCTAGTTCACCCTCTTTTCACTGAAATAGGCCAGAGATAGAACACAAAACGTGATGGATCAGAAAACAGTAGTGGTATGCCGTTTTGAATTAGTTTTGTCTTTCTCCAGAGAGGTGGGCACATTTAAACACTGGTCTACCGCAGCCACTTTTTGTAACAAAATTCCCGAGGGGGGGTTGGGGGAACATCTGATTCCGTAAAATTTGTACCAAAGGAAGCTTAGACTTTTTCTTTCAATTGGTACCAAAATAAGTACCACATCCCCATTATGCCGTCACTATGATATCATAAGTTGAATAAAGTACAAACAAATAATGAATATAGGGTGGAAAATTGATATTCGCAATTTTAGCGACTTATACACCTTATTATAGCACTAAAATACTATAATTATATAAAACTCGGCATCTCCCATAAAGTAGAGCAAAAAAAAAAAACCACATACAAATCTGATAATTCCTTAGACCTTTTTGGGAAAAAAAAATAAATTTTCCCCTATTCTACACTGTGTCTATGGGAAATGGTCAGTTTTACTGACATGCGAACTTTATGACGTCATTGTGACGTAATGCTGGCATGTGGTACTCATGTTGGTACAATGGGAAAGAGGAGGACCATAGCTATCTATTGGTACAAATCAGTGTCTGTGATATTCCTGGGTTGTGCTAGGCATGTTGGGACTTCTGCCACCCCCCCCCCCACCATCATTTGGGATCACCCGATCTTACCTTACCCCGGTGGATGTTTGTTTTGGATTGAAAAGGAGCGGAAAATGGCAATTGACACTTACATTAATAATTTGGAACAAAAAAAGGGGGTTTAGCAAGCCGGGAAAAAACCTGAAGGGGGGGGGTTGGTAAACAACCCCCCTTTCGGTGAGACGAGGGTTTCTGGGGAAAAATAAAAAATAAACCAATGTGGGTGAGTGAGTAGCAGAATGAATTTATATATTAGTCTTAGGTCAAAAATGTTATTCAAATTTGTACGGGGATTGCATCCGTATTAAAATACACATGTAGGTTAGAACAGGTTTGTCTTTATGTTTATGATACGCCCGTTTTTGTCCAAGTGGATTAATTATGCTACTCTCAAGTAAATGGCCACCAGGGAACAATTTGATAATGGTGTAAATTATTAATTGCACCAGAGATCCGGAACGGTTCGATGTTTGTAGGGATGTGGACCTAACACTGAAGGACTGATTTGCTAATCTGGACCTGATCATCATAAAATTTTGTGTTTGTCCATACAGGTACCGTCAATACTTCCAACAGAACTAGCGCGGATGTTTCCGACACCGCCATATTGGAGCACAGAATTCGGCATTCTCCCGCTGAATCAGCAGTGCACAGAATACGTCAAACCAGGGCAGTCCAAGGGATGGGGCAAACGAAAAAACAACTCGGGGGACTTTGCCTGACATGAAGTGGACGAGTATATGCTAAGCCCAAAACCAGAACCAATCGAGGTAACACTATTCTGTAACTATTATAACGTTCGGGTCCAGCAGTAGAATTGAACATATTTTCTTAAGACACTCTTGACTACATGGACGAATATCTTCATTAGTACCAGGGATACTATAGTGCACTGTGATGCCTACCTAACCATCATAGTTAGACAAAAATTCTGAAATATCAACCCACATTAGTGTGTATCTCGCCTACTGATAGAGATTGCAAGAGTTAGAGGTGACAAATTGATAAAAATGCATTAATGTTGTATAATTAATGTCATTGATATATTTACCTGAAAAATGCCTAATGTTTAAAGAATTTGATAAGATTGGAGAGAGCGGAAAAAGCATCCAAAATGGCTGAACTATGCGCCATATTGCATTTTAAGATGATAGGGTGGTACTTGTAGTTGATTAAATTGGATTACCCAAAACAAGACTCTGACATCCCATGGCTACAACATTTGATCAATCATATTGGTTGACTATACTACTGATTGCTGACCTGGCACATTTGTTTAAAAGTGCATAGGATTATTCAGATACACTGCAGGTGGGATGCTCTCAAAGTCCTGGACATTCCACATTTTTTTGAGATTGATAGAAGTTAAAAAATTTGACCAACCAGATCAAGCTTGAAATATCTTAGAAGTAGTTAAAAATATTGAGTATTCTCTTAGTAAGTCAAAGTCACAAACAAATTAGCAGACACTGAATTGCAACCTCGCAATCAAGGCATCTAAGACCAGGTGAAGGTAGATTTTGACAGCAAGGATGCGTCTTTTATTTTAACTAACAAATTTAAAGTAAACCAGTTTTCTCAAAATATTGAGCTGCCCGGTTGGACCAGGTGGTATCGAATTTTATTTGCCCGAGAGAATTTTTCAGTGCCCGGAAAATCGGGCAGGCGATTTGTCGACGCCTGCTTTGGACAATGAGGAAATTGTCGGG
>JAMKCH010054900.1:0-10000 GCA_023653785.1 Ophioderma brevispina | reverse complement strand
GCAATTTTGTATTTGTTAATACTTTAATACCTCAAATTCCGTACCTATATATCCTATAGCTCATATAGTTACACGATTCTAAGGCAACGCAACTGAATATTTAATCCCGTATACCTTTCCGTATCTTTTTATTTTTTTTCTCGTATTTTTTTAAATAATAAACTCAATATTTAATCCCGTATCAAAATTTTCCGTGTAGTTTTTTTAATCAAAGTATGCCTACTCCCCGGGGGTAAGCTGTAGTTTCCCGTTTCCACATATTTTCTCATACTCCTCACACTCCCATATCAAGTTCTCGCCGTGTAGATGCCCCCCCCCCCACCCCGTCACATCCCGTAGTCGTATTTTTTTTATTTTTTTTATTTTTTGCAGAATTATCTTGAAACTTTACAGTATTTATAGTATATTTTCTAAAATTAATACGTCAATATTTCACCCCTGTAATTTTCCTATATTTTTTTTTCAAACCCTGTGGGCGTGGGGTAACCCGTAGGCCTATGTATTCCCTCCTACGCCAATCAAAGCGAAATAACATAACATTTCTTTCTTTCCCCACAACGTTTGCACTATAAGAGCCTGTAGGCCTAAGTCATTTGCGATCACCGCACATATAGCGGTCTTACGCGTAATCGCCCGTTGGCCCGTAACCACCCTCTCAAAGCTCACTGCATAAAAAAAAAACCCGCCGCTTTAACGCGTACTAGCACCAATGGTTGCTACGCCGAAACCACCCGTCGCAACGCACCACGCATACGCGCCGCTTAGTAACTCACGCGAGACGCAAGCGTCTCTAGTGCCCTATTAAAAATGTTCCTAAATTTACCAGACGTTTACCTCTAAAGTACGGTAAACCCCAATTATTCATAATCTTCACGCTTTATAACCTATACCAACATAAATTAGAATTTTTAAGTGCATGCACGAAAGTAAATAAACAGTGGATCAAAATCATACTACACATTTTGAAAAAGGACTAGTATTTATACCCTGACCGTGATTATATTTTCCGGTAATATTACGTTTTTGTAACTTTGTTTTTTAATGTAAGAATAGAACATGAAATAGGTTTGCCTATAAATGTGTTTAGATTCCAGATTAAGCTCAGGGTTTAAATAAGTAATCTTACAGTGTTGACATATGGTCCAAGAACTATGACTAAATCATGTCTTGAGCCGCCTTGTCTGTCTTGTATTAGAACTTGTATTTGTCGTTTTCAGAATTTTGTATTTGATATTTGTAAAACGCTTGTAATTTTTTAGGGGTATCTTTATTTTCAGGCCTACATGGCTTTCGCCACCTAGCTACTCCTCCATATGTTTTGTGTGTTTGATGTTATGTTTTTGTAGTTGTTTTTATGTAAATAAATATGATTGATAATTAATTATTATAATACTTGAACGAGTAGGCCACAGGGGCTTCATAACTATGTTTTTTTCTTCATGAACCTTTCTTGAAAAAAAAAGGAACTGATGGGTTTTGGAAAATATGGATGGGAAGGATATGTTAAGGGGGATGTTGACGCGTTCCAATTAATATGAGACGGGTGATAAGTGATAACAGGAGTTTGTAAACTTTGACTCTAACCCGGGTGTGAGCAATGTTATAGGAAGAAGTGGGGATGTTCCAACAATTTTTTCTCAGATTTGTAGGCCTAAATCTTTTCAAATGAAACAATGAACATGATGAATTACAATGGATATCTTTGAAGCCGATGATGCGACGAAAATAATACCATATTTATGTGAGCTCTTTTTATTTTCGGACTTTAGGAAAAACCCTTATATAACAAACAATCGTCACCCATATAGTTTTGTTTGCACACTAACCCTAAAACCTATAAACTCTAAACCATTAACCCTAAACTCTACCAGTACATGTGAAAATAAACTTGATCTTAATGATAAATCTGCTGTCAAATCATTCTTAAAAAAATCGGAATAGCGAAACCGTTTTTTCATAGATCGGATAAAGAACACAATAGGGCCTATCTGATTACGGAATATAGGGAACCCTCCTTCTTTAATCGAAAAAACTAACCTTTTTTTAAATCTGAATAACAAATCTTTTTGAAAATTCGGATTTGGCGAACCCTATAAGATTTCGGAAGTGCGAAACCTTTTTAAAAGTCGGAATAGCGAATCCGAGTTCGGAATAGCGAACAAAGGATTCGGAAAAGGGAATGCTAAAAACGCGTGTTCGGAAATATCGAGAATATCCCGGGAAATTAGAACCTTCGAAATAACGGGGAAAACTAATAAAGAAACGGAGAAATTTCATCAAGCACAAACACAGCTCATCTGATTGATATTTATAAAAGTGGAATTCCCCGTCAAAATAAGTTTTAGGTTCTATAGAACACTCTGTATGATAGTACATAAGAACCGGATGATGATTTAGCAATGTTTATTGCAGGTGATAGACCCAGGATTCAGAAATGCGGGGCGGGGAGGGTTTTGGTTCTCTATGGCGGTAGTGGTCAAAAAGTAAAAAACAACAGTTCAGTCAAGAAATCGGTTGCTTTGTAGAACCGTTACTGTAAACCTAAAAACACTTAATAATTAAAGAACACCTCAAACCTTTCAAGGTTCTTGTAGAATATGACACAAATTTAATGGTCTTTATAGAAACCAATGGTTTCTTTACATACGGACAAGGGTTCATCTTTCTTTAGTTAAAGAGACACTGGCACATTGAAAAATAGTGCGCCCTCAAGATTTTTCAAATCGATATTTTGCATGGTTGTAAGGCGTTTATATACAAATCCTCACCCTAAATGAATTCAGACCAAATCCAGCTTTCCTTATCGGTAAACAACGATTTTATAATTTAACGTCGGTGGCGACGTTAAATTCAGCGACGACGAAAATGGCGTTTACACAAGAACACGCACACGGTATGCCTTTTTCTCACGCTAGGCACACGGGTTTGGATCGGTCCCCCTAAACCTTGCGGTTTAATCTCAGTAAGTACGAGTCAAAAATATTCATGTAATATACACATTTTGTTGTTTAAAGTTATGGAAAACTTAAAAGTTGCCACAAATTACCTTGATGTCTTATCCTCATATCATTGTCTCTATTGTTTGGGGTAAGTTATTTTTATGTGTAAAATATATTCTCTGGTCGTCCAATGGTCTAGACTATGATTTGAGATCAAAGTGAAGAAATTTCTATTTTGTGAAAATGTGCCAGTGCCGTAAGGACTGACTATATATTTGAACAAAATGAATTTTTAAAAGTTTTAAAACATCAAGAAAGTAATCCAGCTAAAACAAAACAAAAATCCCTATAGACCATCAAAATATGCAACTAAATAGGGGTCCGTACAAAAAAGTGGGACGGAAAAAATAGCAATCTCCAATTCCGAAAAGAATAAACATTGGACTTTCTCATTCAAACGCTCCTCTTGTCGGAAACTGCGCGTATACGCTTTTGAAATACCCTATCTTGCGCGCAAGCTATGCGCGCGAAATTGAGGAAAATACATTAACACTCAGTTCGGCAACGCAAGCGCATTGTCTACGCGTGCATCCCGAATATCGGCAAGCGAAAATTCTCATTTAATCCAAAAACCCACTTTTTTTTAAATGCCTTATAATATTTTTTTCCCCAAAGTGGATTATTTTGGATTTTAATATGTTATAAAACACTCGCCTGCAACATTGATGCAAAAATATTGGACGGAAATATTTTTTCCGTTTAAGTGTTTGAGGGACCTCACTGACCCTCTAAGAGTTGGATAAGGTTTATACTTGTATCTAAGGCCGGGTTCGAATCTTTATGTAAGGTTCATGTATTTACATAAATTTACTCATATGATAATTAAGTAATTGGTGATATTAGAATGTGTACATACCCTATAAAACACGTGTATAAACGATTTAAATTTTTATTTCTTCACGTTTTTCCCTTTGTTTTATTGCCTTTTTTTCTCAAATTGTTGCCTGAATAGCCTTTCTTATAGCCAGTAGTAACATATAAATAAAAGCGTGTTATGATGCCATATAGCTACACCGTGAAAATTGGTCAGAGGATTGTAATAACGTTTATATTTTAATATTGTTTTAAACAATCAAAATTCCAACAATACCGTGAAGCTGAGATTTTACGCCGTTCTTTTACGTTCCCTGCCGTGGTTTCGTATTTTTACGGCTCCGGTTATTTTATTTCTGCACGTTTTGTGAGTCCCAGCGGCCATTCAAATCCCGGTTTTGCTTACAGGTTTATTTTAAAACAGTGTGAAGACCAGTATTTCCCTCTAAAATGTCCTTTTTCGACAATTTCAGGACAACAATACTGTACCACTATTTTTTTATTTCGGGGTATTTTCAAGATGCAACTTCGACCTAAACATATGTGAAATCAGAAAAACGATCGACCCCTTTGTTATCCTTTTGACGCACATTTAGTATCGTACATCAAATTTTCCATAGAGTTTGCGTGGTAATAATTTAAAATTTTTTTGGAGCAAATAGTACTTTTTGGAAAGTCTTTTTTCCTCAAAATATAAGGTAAGCGCATATTTTTTTTATTTTACATTTGTTCTCAGCACAATTAATGTACTATATATCAAATTAAAGAAATTCTTCAGCCTATTTAAATCATGGTGCCACACCTTATTCAAAGAGGTTTCTCAATGCTAAACTAACATGTCCTCAGGGAGGGGTCATTATTTTACGCCAGGGGGAATGAGGATTTGAGGGGGGAACCCGAAAAATTTTTGTAAGAGAGAGGGGGAACATGAAATTTTTCAGCACGATAGAGGGGGGGGGGGGAACATGAACTTTTCATGGGGAAATCATCGTGATCAATGGGGGAACGTGAATTTTTGAACGTAAGCGAGGGGGGGAACGCGAAAATTTTTGCCGAAAAAAAAGTTTAAATCCTCCATTCCCCCCCCCTGGCGTAAATAATGCCGCTCCCTAACTATCAGCACTGAATTTTGTAAATTGTATTCCAAAGTGCCGTTTACCCTGCTTTGACCCACGCTACCTTTTGATCTTTGGTGTGGTGGTCCTTGTCCTGGCTTTTTATGTATGCCTTAACCATTGTTAATAAAGTATGAATATAGTGTTCTAGAGTTACAAAATATCTTTTTGAAAACAGAAATGAACTGATTCTATGGTGTATTAGTCAGGTGTGACGTTTAGGCACACAGCCTGAAGATGGAAATGTATTACAGACTTTTTCCTATTGATAGATTTTAGTACATTAGAACCTAATCCAATAATTTTTTGAGGTGGTGCACAATTTTTGGTTACAGTGGCAGTTTGAAAATCCCATATGGTTGCTACCTAGTCAAAAATCACTAAAATCCTTAAGTATTTCCGATAGAGACAAATATTTCTCGGTACTCCGGTGTTTAAGCACGAGAAAGTGTTGTGATGTAATTTCATCATTACGTTGCCACAAAATCCAATATGGCTGCTCAAATTTCAAATAGCTCTCGAATCATTTAAAATGATTTAACTCATCCATTATACCTATTTACGCGACTTGAATACATACTGAACAAAAAATTAAAAAACAAAAATACCGACCTTAGATTTTGATATGCTCTAATACGTTCATTTCATGTCTTAACCTGGTTTGCTGATATGGACTGCGAGTAACTGGGAACCAAAAATCACGAACTTATGCCCTTATCGCCGAAAGTGAACACAGGGAAAATCGCCAGTTTTGTCCAAATGTCCCGTTTCGCTACAAAAGTATAGTCTATTCCAAAACACCGGCGTTTCTTCTTCACACTCCCAAAATCCAACAACTTATGATGCTCAATTGTGGATTAAAATCCCATTCTCTTCTGTTTGCGACACGCAACTTACGTTCTGCAGCCATTATTTTTACAATGGATACAATTACCCATGTGTAGCGTCATCGAATCGATGCATCAAGGCGTTCCTGATGCGCTCACACTTCCAACTTTTGCTCGCCCGCGCAAGGCACAGACTCATATTGTCGGAATATGTGAATTACCCGCAACTTCTGCAGTTGCGCCATGTGATTTTGCTTTGTCAACAATCTATAGTAAAAGTTCTGTTGCCTATTCTTTATTCTTATGGAAATAGAGAATTTAAATGGAAGTTTGAACGCAAAATAACAGCAAATGATGGCAGATCAAATTTAAAATTTGGCTGCAGGTTACTTCCCTAGACTTGATCGTAATTATCGTTGTCAATTTGCGCACATCTCACATAATGTAAAAAGTCGCTTAAATTATCATCGTAAAATGGCATAGAGTGGATAAATAGACTGGAGAAACTGGATGCCTTATGCTTCCTGTCCCGTTCTGTCACAATGAGGCCAAGAATTGGGGTTCTTTGTGTTCTTGTCAGACGCACGCAAAACGCGAATATAAACGCGTTATTCTTAGCGCCTGGTTACGCACCAGGACATGCACTCTGCGCGTCTTCATTGATCGCATATGCCTGTCAAATCATAACATACTTGCTCTGAACATGATTTATGTGTTGTTGGTTTGAAGTATATGTTTTTATTCGAGCATTTGGGCAAAAATTGCCAATGGCATCCAACGACCATTGATACACAAATGAGCCGAAAACACTGGGAACCATCTAAACACTGGGAACCATCTGGAACCATCCGCAGTGCTACTTTTCAAAAAATCATTATTTTGACCATTCGGACCACAATAAAACAATTTTGAGTCGGCAATGATCAATAACCAGTGACACACAAGATGCGCGTAAACACAGTGAACCATCCAGCCACCATCGGAACCGCATCCAAAGTGTGCATTTTGGGTTTTTTAAAACATTGTTTTACAAAAAATAGCCAATTCGGGTTGCAGGCAATGGCTCAAGAGCCCATTGATAAACAAAAGAGCCGAAAACACCGGAAACCGTCAAGAAACCGTTTTGGGAACCGCCCAAGGTCTCCTTTTTAATCATAATTTTTTGACCATTTTTGGACCACAATTTTGGGTTCAGGCAATGCTCAACAACCATCCAAGTAACACCGGAACCAGTATAACCTCTGAGAACAATCCAACGTGTCATTTTGTTTACAAATCCTAATTTTGACCAGTTTGGACCAAAACATTCCAATGTTAGGTCGGGGAAATGATCGCCAACCATTGATCCCAAGTGCCGTAAACACCGGAACCGTTCCAGAAACCACGTAGGAACCAATCCAAGAGTCCACTTGTGTTTTGATAATCGTTATTTCGACCACTTTGGACAAAAAGACCCAAATTTTAGGGGTTCATGCAATGATCACCCTTCATTTATACACAAAGGAGCCGAAAAAACGGGAACCATCCAATCGACAACTGGGAACCATCCAAAGTCCCATATTTTTGACCATTTGGACCAAAATGCCAATTTGAGTTTCAGGCAATGAGCAAAACCATTAATCACATATGAGCAGAAAACACCGAGAACCGTCCAGTAACCATCTGGAACCATCCAAAGTGTTCACTTTTGTTTAAAAATCATTATTTTACTATTTTGGACCGAAATCGCCGATTTGGAGGGTCATTCAATGATCAACCACAATCGATACACAACGGATGCCGAAAAACACGTGGACATCCAGAATCTTCTGGGAAACCATCCAAAGTGCCCCAATTTTTTTGTTAAAAATCATGAATGAAAACGACGGGAACCACTATAAACCATCTGAGAATCGTCCACAGTGGCCCCTTTTGCGTAAAAATCTAATTTTTGACCATTTGACCAAACTAAGCCAATTTGGGGTTGCGAAATGATCAACCAACATTGATCCACAATGGAAGCCCACAACACCAGAACGCATCCAGAAAAAGCTTGTTGGGAACCATCCAAAGGGTCCACTATGTTTGAAAATCCTGATTTGACAACTTGAACAAATTCTTGATCTGATTCCAGGCTCTGTTCAACAACCACTAATACACAAAGGAGCAAACACCGGTAACCTCCAGAACCATCATGGAACCATCCAAAGTGCCCACTTTTGTTACAAAAGCAAATTTTTGAATCGGGTTCCACACAATGCCAAAGCACATTAGGGCCTGCACAAGGAGCGTAAACGCCATGAACCATCCAAAACCCTGGGAACCACCCAATGTGCCACTTTGTTTAAAATCATAATTTTGACGATTTTGAACTAATTGGGTTTCAGACACTGCTCAAAAACAACCATTGATTCACAAGGAGCCGAAAACAGCCGGGAACGATCCAGCAATATCTGGAGGAACCATCCAAAGTGCCCCAAATTTTTTTTAAAAATCATGATTTTTACCATTTTTAAACCAAAATGCTAATTTGGGTCCCAGACAATTGCCCCCCACAACCAGTAATACACAAAGGAGCCGAAAAAAACTGAGAACGACCCAGAAACCATCTGGGAACCATCCAAAGTGTCCGTTTTTGTTTTAAAAATCATAATTTAAACCAAAATAGTTGAACCGGTTCCGGTTCCAGACAAGCTCAACCAACCATTTTAATACGCAAAAGGGCGACCGAAAAACACCCGGAACCATCAGAAGCCAGATTGGGAATCATCAAAAAAAAGGGTCCAGTTTGGTTTAAAAAATCATAATTTTGACTCTTATTTTTGAACCTAAACATAGTTGATTGATGAATCGAGTTCAGGCACTGCTCAAAAACCACTGATACATAAATGGAACCGAAAAACAACCGGGGGGGGAACATCAGAAATCTTCTGGGAAGGAAACAACCAAAGTGTCCACTTTTGTTTAAAAATCATGATTTTGACCATTTTGAATGAACCAAAATGCTAATTTTTTGGGGTCCGACAATGCTCACAACCAGGTTAGTAACAAAGGCGGCCGACAACACCGGGACCATCCAGAAACCATCTGGAACTATCCACAGTGTCCACTTTGTTTTAAAAAATAAAAAAAAATCATAAAATTTGACCATTTTGAGGCCACAATATTTGAATCGGGTTCCAGACCCAGACAAATCTCAACAAATAACCATTACTATGTTAAGAGAACCGAGAACACACCGGGAACCATCCAGACATCTTCTGGGACCATCGAAAGTGTCCCCTTTGTTAAAAATCATGATTTTGGACTCATTTTAACCAAAATGCTAATTTTGGTTCCAGACAATGACTAATAACCACTGCTTAATACACAAAGGAGCCGAAAAACCACCGGGACCATCCAGAAACCATACAAGACTGCTCAAAAACATGAATTATACATATTCTTTTAACAAGAACAAACAGGATAACCAAATTCAATGTATATTGAATACCAGGGAACCAGCCACATGTTAAAACACATCTAAGCACATTGGAAGAGAAAATACCTGGAACCAAGCATGATTTTGGTTCATAATCATTAATTGCTATGGAGACACACACTGGGGCCCACAGAGTGGCAGCCAACCCTGGCCTCGATTGGCAAATGGCAACTGGGGCCAAGAATTGCATTAACCTCATTGAACCGCCATTGTGGGGGCCAGACTGGCCGTGCCAAATCTGGCCCCAATGTGCAAGCTGCATGCTATCACACAACGCTGGTTCTCCGTCTCTAGCCCCACACTGTGCATATGCCAGCAATACAGGCACCAAAAATATGTGGCAACTACTCATCTGTGGCCATAATGGCCAAAATCCTCCTGTGTAATAGATGAAATGGCATTAGACGAAATGGTTTGAGACAAGGTTAGTGTTTATACCAACTGGGCATTATACAAATGGTATTAGACGATGGTTGGTGGAATTAGAAGAAATGGTATTAGTTAAATGGTTAATAGAAAAGCTGAAATTAGAGTATGTGGGTATTAGACTATGTGATTTTATGCTAAAAATGGAATTAGGACTATATGGATATTAGACGAAATGATATAAGACGACCTGTGGCATATCACCCGCTTGTTATTCGGGCTTACCCGTCATTCCAAATGAGGAGATAAGATCCCGAATTATCTAATTGTGAACATGAAACTAGTACTAGTTAATTATAAAGTAAAATCAAAATTGTCTTGTTCGCATTTATAGATATAATAAAAAAAGAAAACACACCC
>JAMKCH010054899.1:0-26341 GCA_023653785.1 Ophioderma brevispina | reverse complement strand
AGTCTCAAAATCGGTCATGTACGACAATCATAACAATTTTTCTGACTGTTTTTGTAACCCGATCATCTGCGTTGGTGCAAAACACCATTGGGTTCGAATCATGGGTATTGCTAAGTGAAACTAATCCACACAAATGAAACCAACCCTTGAGTTTTGGACACCAACATTCTTATCCCACATCGTAGCCTGTTTTAGCAAACCAAATAACGCAATTGGTATGGCACCACCTTTACTCTGCAACAAGACATTCCTTGTGTCTGATCCATCGCACCAAAGTGTTCCAGAGGAGTTACGTAGATTTCTCCAGGAACAACTGCAGGATTACCATAATGCACGCCACCCTTCCGTGGTGCAATTTACAAGAACTGTTCGGAAATATCAAAGACTGGTTACAATCGAAATCGCACCAGCAAGAGATCTGGCCCGACCCCGTACTGGCGAGATCTGCTGAAAACATTCAGGCTGCTGAAGATCTCCTTCAGAGAGCAAGCAGTGGGGTCACAGATTTTTTCCTGGTCGTCGAAAATGGCCTGGGATTCCATCTGCAACTTTCAACAGAATAACCGCTAACGGACGTTTTCATCCGTAGAATGATACGTTCGTGCATCGCCTTCAGCCTTGTGCTTTCCAACGTCGAATGGCCTTCTGCCAATGGCTACAGGCCGTCCCACGCTTCTTAGAAAACTAATAATCGGTGATGATGCTGGATTTGCCATGAACACTGTTGTGAACACCCTCAAATGTTAGGGGATATTCGCCACTAATACACCCGCCGCTTTGATTTTGCATGTCATCGTAGCGATGAAAGAACCAAGTTGACAGTTTGGGTTTGTTAGTTGCAAAGGACGCTCATTGGAGTGAGTGATATTTAACATTTAAACGTCAACTCACCACATGGTGTCCTATCGTGTCATTAAGATAAAAACTCTAACCTTTAACAATTCAAACCTTATAAACTTTTCACCTCAAACATCAATGGGGATTATACCTCAGATTTCACATATCAAAAGTACTGAATTGTAATGTATGATTTTGATTAACTTTGCCAACAGCCGTTGTCTTTGTTGGTTTTGGAACTAAGCCATATTTTTTCATCGATTGTCACACTCCAATATTTTGCACTCACTGAAACAAAAAGATAATCGGGATACTCATTCTGTCAATCAATATGCCAATCATACATACATTTTTCTTTTTATAGAATTGGTTTTATGACCGTTTACTGTCTTTTTGATACGCTCGTATGTTCAAATCATGGATGACTGACAGTGTGTTTAATGTTACTTTCCTTACTCTACTTCCATTCCTATCTCGATTTCAATTGCTTTTAACCCACGCATTTATCTTCTTTTCATTATTGTCTAGTTTGAAGTTGCCTTTAAGGGAGCGGTCATTATTTACGCCGGGGGAATTGAGGATGTCAACTTTTTTTTCTGCAAAAATTTTCGCGTCCCCCCCCCCCCTCGCTGTCCTTTCAAAAATTTCCCGTGCCCCCCTTGATCATGCTTATTTCCTCCCCCCCATTTTAAAATTTAATGTTCCCTCCCTCCCCCCCCCTCTCTTGTTGATGAAAAGATTCACATTTCCCCCTCTGTATGAACAAAATTTTTCGGGTGCCCCCTCATCCTCCATTCCCCCCTGGCTTAATCAAATGACCCCTCCCTAATTACAGAAAAATGTATAAAAAGAAATATAAACAAATTTAAAGTAGATGTTTGATACTGAGTTTAAGATTTCATTAGAACCAATCACCTTTTACAACTTTATCTCCCGTTACCTTTGAACCTTGGTATGTGACACTTTGACCTCACATAGTTTTGTTAAGCTTTAAATTTACCGTGTTCCACCTTCCTGTCATTTCAAATAAAGAAAATAGAAAACGTGCGCCTAATTGGGGCAACTTGTAAAAATGCATCCCTAGTTTAAACGTTTGAATTTATGTATGTAACACTCCTGTCAGTATCATAAAGAAATAAAAAAACGGCCCAATTTGGGGCGCAAAAGGATTTAAAATGGGCGCAAATGTGTAAAAACCTCATCCCTAAGTTACGAGCTTGAATTTACTGTACGTAAAAATCTCCTGTCATTTCAAATAAAGAAAATAGAAAAACACCCAATTGGGCGCACAAAAATGTGTTAAAACTGAATCCTAGTTGTACGCTTTAAATTAACGTAGGTTACAAAACCTTCCTGTCATTCAATAAGACATAGAAAAGGCAACCCATGGGTCAAAATGCATAAAAAAACTGCATCCCTAAAGTTACAAGCTTTAATTTAATGTACGTAAAACTCTCTGTCATTTCAATAAAAGACGAAACTAGAAAAAAACTCAATTTGGCGCAAAATGTGTTAAATGAATCCCTAAGTTGTAAGCTTGAATTTAAAGTAGGTTTTACACCTTCCTATCATTTCAAATAAAGAAATAAGAACAGGTGACCAATGGGTGCAAAATGTTGTAAAAAACTGTATCCCTAAGTTACGGAGCTTTAATTTGATGTAGTACGTAAAACTCTCCTGTCATTCATTTCAAATAAAAAAATAGGAAAAAACGCCCAATTGGGCGCAAACTGTGATAAAACTGAATCCCCCAAGTTCTAAGCTTAATTTAACTTAGGTTACACCTTCTGTCATTTCAAATAAAGAAAATAGAAAAGGCGCCTTGCAATTTTGGGGTGCAAAAATTGTGAAAAGCTGCATCTCGAAGTTACGAGCTGTTGAATTCGATTTGTACGTAAAACTCTACTGTTATCTCAAATAAAGAAAATATAAAAAAACGCCCAGATGGGCAAAAAATGTGTAATACTGAATCCCCCACTAATAAGCTTTCATTTAACAGGGTTACACTCATTCATTTCAAATAAAGAAAATAGAAAGCGCCAAAAGGGTGCAAAATATTGTAAAAAAAAAACGGCGTCCATAAGTTCAAGCTTATTTGATGTACGTTTAAAAACTTTCTGTCATTTCAAAAACGGAAATAGAAAAAACGAATGGGCGCAAAATGTGTTAAAAATGAAGCCCTTAAGTGATAGCTTTAATTTAAATACCGTAAAACTTCTGGTCATTTCAATAAGAAACAGAAAATAGAAAAAAACACCCAATGGGCCGCAAAATGTGGTAATAGAAAAGGCGCCCAATTGGGTGCAACTGTGTAAAAACTGCCATCCCTAAGTTACCGAGCTTTAATTTGATGTACGTAAAACTCCCTGTCATTTCAAATAAAGAACTAAGAAAAAGGCGGCGGCCCAATTGGTGCAAAATGTGTTAATATGAATCCAAAATATAAGCTTTAATTTAACATGGGTTACATCTTCCGTCATTCAACTAAAGAATAGGAATAGGTGCCAAATTGCAGGTGCAAAATATGTAAACTGAATCCTTAAGTTACGAGCTTGAATTTGATGTACGTAAAAAACTCTTCGTGTCATTTTCAAATAACGGAAATAGAAAAAACGAAATGGGCGCAAAATGTGTAAAACTGAATCCCCAAGTCTTAGCTTAATTTTTTAACATACGTAAAACTCTCTTATTTCAAATATAAAGAAAAAATAGAAAAAAAACGCCCAATGGGCGCAAAATGTGTTAAAACGTAATCGCAGTTATAGCTATAATGAAACTTAGTTTACACTTTCCTGTCTTCAAATAAGAAAATAGACAAAGGCGGCCAATGGGTGCAAATATGTAAAAACTACATCCTAAGTTAAAAAGCTTTAATTTGATGTACACCTCTCCTGTCATTTCAAATAAAGAAAATAGAAAAGTTACGAGCTTTAATTTGGTGTACGTAAATCTCTCCTTAGTTATAAGCTTGAATATAAGTAGGTTACACCTTCCTGTCATTCAAATAAATATGTTTAAATTTCGTTTCTTAAATTGAAATCTCCTTCAATTTTTTGCCTTTACCTTGTCATTATACCTCTGGCTCACCAAGTTAACTCTACGTGGCTGTAACTATCCTTCGTTAATCACCCTTATCTATCCCTGCAACGTTTTAAAACCAACTCCCATCCAGCTCTTGGCAGAGACTAAAATCAAAGAACCTTGTTAAGGCCATTTAAAAACATGCAATGATGTTATTCTTTGTCTGAATTGATCGCATACACATCCCACACTAAAACTCCAAAATTAGTAGTAGTACGTAGATCATTTCATAAAAGAAAACATAATGAAATGACCTTCAGATATAGAAATAGACTCCATCGCAATTGAGAGCAGTGGTTTTATATGTAGGGTCGCTAGGGACCCGACAAAAACATGCCTTGTGAGTATTACTTGCGTGTTAGAGGTCAAGATGGTTGGGCACGCACTCCCAACTGCGCCAGGTACAAGGATCTTTTTTATATCAACCTTGTTTATAAAAAGAGGTTCAAATTGAATGTGATTGTATTTTACTGAAGGCTTTTATGCAAGGTTCGTCACACAAAGAGACAAAGCTATATTGAACATTTACACCTTTACTTAGAGTAACTTAGCATGTTTACAATGTTTATCCATACACACCAATAACCTGTTAAAATTAAAAAAGAAACAATGAGAATTTACGTTGTTGTATTTAAAAATGATTTGGCACTATCCACCCTAAATCAGACGGTCGGAACATTTGGCAACCATGTGCTGTGAATATACAGCTACAAATTAATCAGTTTATTGACTGAAACAAATACGCGTGCTAGCTTACATTGGGTGTGTATATTCAAGTGTTCAAGAAATTTTAAAAACTGTAGGTACTTTAGCTAGATCAGAAATATTTGGAGATAATAGTGTGATTGTTATAAATTTTAATTCTCCGATATGCCCAGAAAGCAATCAATGAAAGCGTTGCTCATCAAAACAATCAACATTTTCATGCCACAGATGTTGAATCGTTGCTTTACTGAAATACACGTAACACTAATATCGTCGGGCGTAGTACATGTGACGGCTGTTTAAAAAAAAGATTCGATGTGGAAAATCGCATTTGGAAAAATCGCGGAACTCTAGAGGGTCCGTACGGCATCCCCTTATACGATTCAAACAATCACATCCAAATTAGAAACTAAATTAACAACTAGAAATTTATTTTAGCTAATATTAATGAATTTCTTACTTGCTAAAATGGATGTAATACATTTGGGAAAAGTTACCACCAATCCGTCACACCAAAACAATATATGCAAATCGGCGATTATGGTCATGAATAGTGACGTGAGTTGAATTTTCCCTATACTAAACGTATTCAGCATCCGTTCATATGGAAACGCAATCGGCAGTTTTCGACATCGTAAAACCGACATCCGTCACAGCGGAATCTGCTCATTGGTTTATTACCTAATGAGGATATTGAGTGGATTGCGCGAGTCACGATTTGAACTGTAAAATAATATAAATTTCGACTAATTCGATATTTATAAATTAATACATATTTTGCTTGTGTCAGTTAGCAATTTAAGAAAATTTACTAACAAAAGTATTAAAAGGCCCGTGGTGCGAAATCAAGATGTACTTCGGACAGAGGGTATTAAAATCCGTCACTATGTAATACACCAAAGTACTCTGTATGCAACATACGTCAAAATTGCCAAAATTTGCTAATTAAGTTATTAAAAATTAAGTGCTTGCAGATTCGACACTGAAATGTTTGAAGATTTAGGTTTATTTAGTACCATTTCCCTTATTTTGTAAAAATCATAAACATTCACATCGTCACTAGGTAATACACCCGGCGATTATAGTATGGTTGTGACTAACTGAGTACAAGTGTCGTCTTCTTCCGGCGGACGAAAGGCAGGCACTCATGCGAGAACGTGATACGCAGTCCGCGATGGAGAACCACACCGGCAGGCCGGAGACGGCTACAGCCACCACCGGCAACACATGCTGCCGTACAACGTGTGAAATCAGGGTTTTTTTTTATTAGTGTTATTTGAAACAGTTTTTAGACAACTGTCTTAGGGTGAGCCGAAGTAAATCGCAATATTATATTGCACTTTATTCGTTATTAAGTAAATAAGGACGACGGCATGGTCTCTAAGACGTTTACATATTAATACTGGAGGACTTTTAAAAAAGTCCCCATAAAGGAAAAAAACGTCCCCGTAAGGTGTGTAAACGTACCCACAAAGATACACAGTCCCGTCTCTCATATATTATACACACACACACACACATGCACGCACACATTTTAATATTCATGCATATTTTCTTCAATTAACTATAAACTTATTGTTTTGTCTTTTGGTTAAGCCAACAAGCAATGAAAATCAGACGTTTCCACTTTTAATACCTTCATGTAATTATGGTGTTCCCATCCTCTACCCATCTGTAACTGTACAATATGGCACCCAATGTGTCTTTCACAGTATCGATAATGTAGGCTTGGCGGGTCTTCGACCAATTGGCTAAACGCACTTGCAGTCTACTAAAATAATGTTTCTGTCTTTGTAAACATAACATTTTTTAAAACTTTTGGACATCTTCACTAATAAAATGTTGTACCATATAAAAGATCGCACATGCCTTAATCGTTCTCTCCGGTATTTAGGAGTAGCAGTTTTACCTTCTCTAAAGTAAGGAAATAAATATAATAATGAAGTAGCTTACCTGGAAGAAAATCGTGATTAGTTGAAGTAAAAAGTGCCATCCCTGTTTCCATGGCGGCTGATCGAAATCATGGGCGGTTTCTTGATACAAGCAGGCACCAAATATGAGACGGTGGCTCCGGAGGACTCCCCAGCTACCTGTGGAGCAAAGGATCACACAATCACCCCTTAAACACAATACAATTTTTTCTACAACATTTCTTTTCTATTTCTCCACTATACTATTCCGGGATAACACACGTAAATGCCTACCGCGTCTCAAATCTTAACATGCGTAAAGGTATTATTAACCGGTTCAGTGCTTAGTTTACTAGAAGAGATACATGTGAATGTGAATCAGGTAGAAGGGCCAGGGTGAAGGTAATCGTTTGCAATGATAACGGGTACATCATTCACAAAATTATACCAGCAGTCATGCGTACCAGCGATGAAGAGTAGGTGGAATCTATACTATTAACACTCATCAGGTCTTATAGGTACATTAAAAAAAGCTCCCTTCAGCAGAAGCTCCTGAATACAGCACGCACTATTACCAAATGGAACGGATGCTTGTTAGCGACATCCCACATGCATGTTGTGTTCTATGCGGGGATCCTGAGCGTTTCCTACCGAAAATCATTTTTTACCGAAATTCCTTCCCACAATGCACAACCATACCATGTACGAGAAGATTACGGACATCACTCCTGCACGCTCGCGGTTAGTGCGCTCCTTTAAAGTACGCGCACATTTTGTAGCGCAAACAATACAGGCAATCAAAGTGTACTCGTTACAGGTAAAATTTATGTACAGCAAACCGTTTTCGCACAGTGTTATGACAGAAAAATTACAGTTTATGACACAAAACACCATAGACATATATATGCGCTATTTATTTTCTAATCGTAATCGTTGGTGCATGGACATATCCACAATTGACTATTAATTTTTTCGGTAAACAAGGAGCCCAATGGTGTAAAGTCATAAGAAAAGTGTGTTTGAGCCTTGAGGGGAGGGTAGGGTAAGGGTTTGATTTGGTGTGTCTTAATGTACACATGTACTCATATAGTTGCCATTTTGTATGCATACGGAACTCACCACAATCGGATTTCTCCGAATGTTGCTAACACCTTATCTCACATTGCGGCATCTTGAGAATGTTGAATTTCAGCTTGCTTTTTAGTCATTAGTTTTTAGAATTGACCATTAATAGGTTTACAAAATATTGTTCAAAGATGCATCAGTATGATTACATAAGATCTATACTATGACTACCTCTGAAAAAGACCTGGTCACTTTTGACTGACAACATATGATATTTACAAGGCTTGTGAGTCAAATTTTACTGGAAAATCTTACAAATTTGACCGAATATTTGTCAAATTGACTTTATTTGTTCAAATGTTTGGAATAGAAACCGCAGCCGTTAGATCATATTTAACAAGGTGTTTTCAGTTGTATTTTAAAAAGGGAGATACAAGTGCCAACATGATTAAAAAAAAGACAGGTTCACAGAAACGCATTGTCGTCTGCAATGGGATTGTTAAATGAGGACAAGGTCACATGTGGTGACCACCCACATGGGATTACTAGCACAAGTGTATCATAAGTGTCATGAAAATTCGACCGACATATGGGGATACACCAAGACAATTTTATAATTCTGACCATTTTAAGGTCACGCGAGGGGTCACCAAACATGTGGCCGACACTACCAAGGCAGTTGGTTGTATCTAACGCTGCCTCATGAAAATCGATCGACATATGTGCATAGACCAAGCAATATTATTAAGCGAGCGCGAAGCGAAGCTCTTATAGACAAACGCGTGTATGTTACATATTGACCGTATTGAAAATCGATAGTCTGACAGGTTAAAAACTACCCCGACCTTCATTTGATCCCCCTTTTTCGTATACCATTAACTCTAGGAGTTATTAATCGACGGGAACAGGAATTAGCCATTGATAAATATGAAGTTTTCAATTGTAGTCCGATATTCAACAAGTATTTATTTTAATTCTCCATTCTGGTGGATATTTTGTTTTCTCGCAAATTTATTTTTATGTTACTTCTTTTCTAACATTAAACCTATGATAATGTTGTGCTGATATTTTTAAAAATTGCTTGGAATACTATTAAATCCGATAAATAAAATTTTAAAATAAAAATAATAAATAAAATTTCACTAATAGATGGCGCACTTTAAATCGTAAATTTCTTCAGGGGGCGGCAAGAAATCCTAATTTAGATGTGTCATTGGTTTAACACGTAAAAGCGGGATACGGCAAAAACCAACATTTTGATGACAACTGTCATCAACTTAGAAAGAATAAAATACCACGACTTAAACCAGGGGGCCCGGACCGATCTGTGGATTGTGGGCATTTCAAACTGATTCGATTTACAACAGTTATATGCATTCTAAGTACCTAATTTGCAAATAATTAGCATAGTGACCTATTTATTGATTGTTCATTGACCACTTTTGTGAACGCAATTATATGGAGATCGTAGCACACAGGGCTGAAACATGGAGGGATGCGAGGGTTAAAAGATTCTGCAAATGATCAGATAAAAACAGTACATTGTCCTGCGGTTTGGGACATTGTCCTGGGTACAGGACATGTCCTGGGGTAGGGGCAGTGTCCTGGGAATATGGGACATTGTCCTGGAGTATGGGACATTGTCATGGGGTTTGGGACATTGTCTGGGGTTTCGGACATTGTCCTGGGGTATGGGACATTGTCCTGGGGTATGGGACGTTTTCGGAGTATGGGAAATAGTCCTGGAGGTATGGACATTGCATTGGCATGGAGGTATTAGAAATTGTCCTGGGGTATGGGACAATTTCCGGGTATGGGACCTGGTCCTGGGGTATGGGCATTTGTCCTGGGTATGGGACGTTGTACTGGGGATATGGGACAATTGACTGGAGGGTATGGGGACATGGTCCTGGAGGTATGGGACGTCGTCCTGGAGGTATGGGAAATTGTGGGGTATGGGATATTGGTCTGGAGGTATGGAACATTGTTGGGGTATGGGACATTGTCCTGGGGTATGGATATTCTCCTGGAGTATGGACATTGTCCTGGGGTATGGGACGTTGTACTGGTATGGGCCAGTTGCCCTGGGGGTATGGGACATGTCTCTGAAGTATGGGATATTGTACTGGGGTATAAGGACATGTCCGGGGATGGGGACCATTGTGCCTGGGGTATGGGACATTGTCCTGGGTAATGGGTCCTGTCCTGGGGTATGGGACTTGTCGTGGGGATATGGGACATTGTCTTGGGGATATGAAACATTGTCCTGGGGATATGGGACAATTGTCCCGGAGGTATGGGACAGTGTTTTTGGGGTATGGGACATTGTCCTGGTATGGGACATGTCCTGAAGTTTGGGACGTTGTCCCGGAATATGGGACATTGTCCTGAGGTATGGGAACATGGTCCTGGAGCATGGGAATTTGGCCCGGGGGGATATGGGACATTGTCCTGGGGTATATGGGACATGTCTGGAGGTATGGGACATTTCCTGGAGTATGGGACATTGTCCTGGGGTCTGGGACACTGTTCCTGGAGTATGGGGAACATGTTCCTGGGGATATGTGACATTGTCTGGAGGTATGGGTGAATTGTCCTGGAGGTATGGGACATTGTCTGGGAGGGATGGGACATTGTCCTGGGGTATGAGACAATGACCAGTTAAACATGATATTTTTTACATGGTTTATATTGTATGCTGACTCAGAATAACATTTCAGGTTTGAGCATGTAAACGAAACTGAATGTGCATTTCAGAAATGATTCGAGAACCATCACATACAAGACGACTATAGGGTTATTCCTCTTTTATCGATCGGCGATAAGCGTGCTCAAACACCATGCTTACGGTACACAAAGAGAAGTAGTGTCGACTGCTAACCATGCACCACTTGAACGACCGTAAAATTGTCATTTAGGCTGGAGAATATATGACAAGTCAAATATTCTGCATTAATTTGACATTCTGCATTTATATTTAAAAGAAAGAAATAAGGTATGACGGAAGCTTAATGGTCTGTAGAAACAATCATTCCTTTTCAGGAAAAAAAAAAAAGTTGAGATGTACAAGTATAAAAAAATAACTGATATTAGGGCCTATGCGTCAACTTGGAGTTCCTTCTCCCTGTAGCAAAGGATGAAAACGTTTTGGACTCGTACTCTGGAAATGGCCGTAGAAATGTCATATGTCGGAAGATTTTTAAGTACACGCCTTTGAGCTCCCTTTGGGTCAACAACAGTGATAATATTAAATATGCCCCACTACAAAATAAATATGGATTGAATTAGCGTTGGAAGGAGTGCAACCCGGCAGCCCGTTCAAACAGGTGCAGTGGTGGAGTGGGGCCGTGGGTCTGTAGTGCAAGCTTGGCCGAAACGAGCCCCTGAAAAAACACCATGCATCAACGGTTGTGGCGTATGATGGAGGCGACACCACGTGCAGGGAACTGTTTTAAGCGGCACCCTCCCACCAACAACGTATGCAAAGTATTTCATATTCCATTACTATGAAAAGAAAATGAATGTTAACTGAAAACTCGGTTTTTCCCGTCATGTCTGTTACAAATTCCTGGGGGATCATCCAAAGCCCAATATTACTTTATGCCAAATATTATACCGCTTTAAACCCAAAGATGTCCGCAAAACGAACGTTTCGATTGAGCTTAAGGTCAGGTTTTGACACATTTGTTAATCAAAAATTGTGCTTTTAAGCTAGCTTAGTATTGTTCAATCATCAGGAGTCAGATATTAACATGTGGATAAAAATTAATCCCAAGCTTCCATCATATGATGTAACTACTTTTTATAAACAAGATGAATAAGAAAGTATCTCCCTAGAATCTGGCTTTTCCCCGTCCTCGGCAGACGTCGGTATTAAAGTTAGTGATAAATGCGGACGACTGACTGCGGTTGTTCGGCATTTTTAATTGTCACAGGAAAATATTAATTCATGTCGATTGTTATGAAGATTTATGAAATGATTCCGAAATACCAGGGAAGGTGGAAATACGAATTGAGTCAATTCAAAACAACATTCTGACAATGCTGTGCACGCTTTGTACATGTATGTGGCCCGGAAACCCACCAGTTTTTTGAACCGTTTTTCAAACAAGCATGGTGAAGATTCGCCGATCGATACGAAAATGACGTCACAGGAAACCTCATTGGGACCGCCGTCGAAAGAATACGAATTAAACTAGGGGGCCGGACACGATCTGCTGGATTTGCGGCATGTGGGATTTTTAAACGTATATTTAGGGAATTCTTGCGTGAATTTTCTATGCCTAGGCAAATATGACAGAATAAAAAAGTGAATCTGAGAGCTCGCTTCTCAGGTTTATACATGCTGCATCAATAATTCTGACCATTTTCAGGTCACATGAGGTAACCAAAATGTGGGACCCTACCAAAGGGGCATTCTAAGTGCATAGAAACGATCGACATCTGTGGATACACCAAGAATTTTATAAATTCTGACCAATTGAAGGTCATATGAGGGCCCACATGTGGGACACTACCCACGGCCAATGTATAGAAAGTCCTCTTCATGTAGCACTTGATTTTTTTCCTACGCTCAAGTGTAGTTTGACACTTGCGAGCTAACTTTGGCCGAATTGAAGGGAGGGAGACATTTTTAACCTCTCTTCAAGAACAATATGAATAAGGCCATTTTCCCAATTTGTTGTCGCCGTTACTATATTACGATTTGCTACGGACTGGGCCGAACCTGCATGGGGAGAGAAAATAATACCACCTGATACCCCCCCTTTTTTTTTGCCGTAATTGTAAAATAACGGGGAAGTCCCTAGGTGAAGTAATTAGGAAATCCTACTACAAACACAATCCCGGTCTTGAGAAAATAAAATGACGTCGTGATTTCTTCTGAGCCGATACTTGCGATTATTATACAAACAAAGGCCGAGAAAATGATGGGTCATACACAAGTTTAAAGCCATAATTTTCTGTTTCGAAATTTACCATGCTTAAAACAGTATGGAATATTGTCGCGGGTATTATAATGGCTTTGCTGGTGTCTTTGCACGGACCACGTGCCTGTTTAATGGTAATTAGGTGTTTTTGCTAATTATTAACTTGCGCATGGACGAGGGGCGTGGGTCGGGCGATTGTTGCACAGAAATTGTTCGTGGATGTGTCGATATATAAATGTAAAATCTCATCGCAGCTTGTTTACACTGGATTTTTTTTAAATGAAGTTTTGTACAAGAATCCCAAACACACTCATCGAAAGGCATAGAAAAGCTGGCGATTCGGCAGAACTGTCCCATGGGAACAGAGGCCAGCTATGCTGTCAAGTGGTTCAGTGCTTTCCCTAGGTATATTCATCTAGAGAAACAAGGTTCCCATCCCACGTTGCGTTTGAAATTGATAACATAGCTACATTGTACAGAGTTATTTACCATCGTTCGTTTGTATTGTAACAATACATGAAACGATTCGGAAATGTTGCATTCTTATTTAACGTAAGTAAACACTGAAATGATTAATATTGTAACAAATATTAATGTCCATACACGCCTGTTTATCAATTCGTGTTGTTTGCTTGCTCAGCTGTTGATGCGGACGTTACGGGGGTACACTTGTTCTGTGAACCTGAGATAAAGTGGTGAACAATGGCAGCCGATGATAGAAACAAGGTATAAATGCAAAATAGGAATAATCATGCCTGCAGGATGCCACCATAAGCTACAAAACAAGAACGAATTTGTACATTCAGACACCTTGGCAAACCTCAAACTAGCCAAGAAATATAGTACCATGAAGTTAACTTTAAAAATTTGTAGGAACACTAATAAGAATATAGTACCATGAAGTGAATAATTAGTAACAATAATAATTCAGCTAGAACCAGGCGATCTAAATTAACATTATTTCGAATTCGAACCCTTTTGTGACATTAACATTCTGATTCAACCCTTATATGTCCCATACCAAATACATTCACATTTCATCAGTCTCTATCGCCCAAAAGCCCCTATAAGTCCAAAGCTTTGCTCCATAGTCGCGACCCTTGTTCGCACGAAACAAACCAAGACCCGAACATAAAACAAATAATGGCAGAGAATTGTCTCGAAAATCATCACAAACTCGCATAAGTGAAAAAAGAAGAAAAGACCAACACAACCCCCACCAAAAACAAAAACAGTACTGCAGAGTCAGATTGCACCTCGCACAGGACTTCCATGTAGATGTAACACTGGTACCAAACACTACAACTCCAACCCCAAATATAAAATGGTGCGCTCTTCAAATTCGCATGTCATTTTAAGAATATTCAATTTGCACACAAGTGAACTACACATGACGGACTTAACTGTTCAAAATCGAGTGCAACGGAGATGATGTATTTTTCGGTCGATCAGCCGACATCAGAAAATCGACCCGATTAGATTAGCTTCACTTTAGTGAAGCTAAAAAACTAAACAAATAGACACAAGTTCAAAAACAACTCATTGCGACAAACGCCATCACACTGGACCCGTCAATGCCCATCAATGCCACTGATTAAAAAACCCTTTAAATTAAATGGTATATTTCTTCAACATTCGTAAACCCCGACCAGAGAAATGCCCGACCTTTAAGTTAGTCGGCAGGTACCCAAGTACTATTGTTCACACTTAAAAATTGTTGGGGACAGGGTCATTTTACATGGGCTTTCACAAATACAATAGAGGGCAAAACGACTTGTATTGTCCACATCCCTGCCACACGTCTGCAGTTCAAATCGATCGAAATCAGGCCCAGTATAAGGCCATATGGGAATGTCAACTCATGATGCCAGTAAATGTAGGTTATACATTTTCCGTGGTTTCGCTTTCTAAAAGAGAGTAACAGTACACAGACTGGTGTAGAACACAATTCAATTAATGATGTGGGATGTTTAAAAATTTGGTGGGATTTCTATCACTCAGAGACCACGGTTTTTCAAACTTCAAATTGTCGATTTTCAACTCGTTGTTTTTAACCCCCAAAAACCTCTTCACGAGACCACCTAGATATGTATGTAGTTAACCTTCCGCAACAATAATCATGATTTATATGAATTCATTGTATTTTGGACCTCAATCAGGACATTTTCCAGAGTTGCTTCGACCAGCTAAATGATGTCACACGATTGTATTGTTTTTCTCATGTACAAGAAAATAACGCATGTTGGCGTGACCTCCTGATTGACCTGTTTACCAACTCGAGGATGGAAAGAGTGCGATTCCATGCCCCTGGATCATCCGATTTCGGCATGCCAACAGCCGGAGGCCGAAACACACAATTGAAAATAAAAGACGACACATCGCCACAAACTCCCCTCCGAATAAAATGAGGCCCAAACACTTTCTTTTAACAAATTAAGAATTACAGATAATAAACAAACTAAATCTATTATAAAATAAAACAAACAACGAAATTTAAACACAAAACAAGAGGCACAAAAAAGCCCGAAATTTAAAATCTTAATTGCCCAGAGCTATCGCCCAAAGACTCCACTTATAAATCAACCTACCTAACAAAATAAACAAAAGTATACGCCCTACATGAATATTATTGGGACGATATTTATTTTACAAAACACCTGTTGCAACTTCATACAGACGGACGATGCCATTAAATCCTTGAAACGCGTGGATTTGTAGGTAAACGTATACATCACAGTACACAGGGCAATCGTGCTTGATTCTGATTATTTGCTCGTGTCATTTGAGTGTATATTATCCAGGTTTCGCTATTAAAAAAATTGCGCTTTCGACGGGCCGCGTTCGACTTACAAACAAAAACATAAGTGAGTATTGACTCTGATATTTTGGGTACGGGGATACACATGCGATAACACAAAAACTAAACGAAATAACACACTGCTAGGCCGATTTTGCTTTACGGATTTCATTCACCTGAAGAGCACATCCCACACTTTCACACGGACCAATTTTGAACATATATGCGCAATCGGTGCCAACGGAGATAGACTTTTTCGCCCACTCTGCCGAATCGGCCCGATTAGATTAGCTTCACTGCAGTCTTATGAAGCTAAAAATGATTTTCCGGTAGGAAACCCAGGACAGGTATTATGCTTGTAAGGGAAGCAGTGAATCGGATCCCCAAAGCTAACCTCGCAAAAAAGTTGGCACGTTTTAAAGTGGTCTTCGTCTACACGAGAGAAGTGTGTAGTCTTTACGTCGGAAGTCAAAGCGATCGTGGAAGCACCCGAGCCTAATATGTGATGGATTGCAAATTGAAATTCAATGGGCATGGTGAAGAATTTCTTCCACATCTGTCATCATGCTGCCTCCTCCGACACAAAACTTACGGACGGTTTGTGCACAAAAGTGCAGTAAGACTTTACCAGGAAGCGTTGAAACTGCAAACGTAAATTGGCATCAGCCAAAGTGTCAACAACTTTGACAAGCAAAACAAGAATAGTCTTTAAATAAGACATCTACGCATTATTGACCCGGAACTTCCTTCATCTAGTGAGTGTCACAGTAATGGACCCAAAAAGAGTACAAATATTCGAAATTTGGCAGTGCGTAATCTCCGTCTATATTAAAGTTCGCCTAAGTTATTTTTTGCAGCGAAATTTGCAAAAATGACATAAAGGAAAAGAGCCAAGATTCAATAATATGAAAATCAATCAATTACGTGATCGTAGAAAGTGTTCTTACGGACACAAAGCCCAAAAAAAGGTGCGTTGCAGGGTATGTTACTGTTAGGATAGCTATTGTTGCAAGACATGCACAATCTGATTTATGATTTTATATATTTTTTGAATTTCTGATTTGGCAAAGTGCCTTTAAACATAAATTTTGGTTTCTTGTCGTAATGTCATTTAAGGGAAGTGTGTGCTTGAAACACCGGGTCATATAATTCCAAACATAATACCTTACCATACTTATATCCTCCAAGGGGTGTATCTATGTTTTTAGGTGGAGGGAGGGGAGGGGTATTAAAAGACCTTCAAGTAGATTACAGAGAAATTACAACAACCACTGCCAATGGAGAATCTATACAATTTGTATAATACAAACATTTGGTCATTACAATAAATTGAAATGTGCAAATAAAGTCTTTGAATTGCTATCCTTCAAACTATAAAACCGACAGGCCCCATGTGCTAAAAGTCTCACATGCAAATTTTAATTATTCCAATAAAATTCGTTAATGCAAATGTCATACTTTATGGGCAACTATAACTTGAAGGATTCGATGTAAACTTTGCAAAAATAGCAAGCTTTACATACTTTGTAATTTTTGTGTTTGTTTTTTGTTTTGTAAAAAAAATGGTAATTAATGAACTTCAATGTGAGGTAGGCTTCCAATAACAAAGATGGCCGTTAGGGCGACCGTCTGTGAAACTTAATTAAAACTGAAACTTTGAGGACTTCTGCCGATCTCTTAGTTTTCCCTTATCGGATGACATGAGTACAAACTTTCCATGTTAACTTGCATCAGTTTTACTAGCAATTATCTTCTTTGTAAAATAATAACTCCATAGGCCTATAATTATGTGCTTTACAAATGCTTGGTAACATGTATATGAGCATACAAAAAAAGTCTCAAGTACCAAGGACATTGAATTGGGTTTTGGGTAGGTGGAAGTACTATTCGGTAGGGACAATGCACACTTGTTTTAAATGAAAACATGACAGTCAAAGTGAATAGGGAAATCCTAATCGAAGAAATATCAAGCAGTTTATGGACGAAGGTTTATCCAACAATATATCATTGACCCGGGGTTCAAGGAGGAGAGGTACTGAGTAAAACTACTCGGGTTTTAGAACAAGAAAATGCTGGTTTTTGGTCCCTCGGTTGTGGTTCTCGAAAAATCCCATAATTTGCCAAGGAAAAACTGTTGGGGAGAAAAGAAGGGTATTGTAGAATAACACTAAATTCATCCGCATTAAATAAATAGTCCAACATGTCAACATAGACATTTTTAATGAGTATAGTTTATTTCCCAGGGTCACCATAATCGAGTAATACTTCAAAAGATCTTGCCCATTTTTTTGAAAATCTTCATTGTCAATTGTTCATGCAACGTGCCTTCAAACTAGCCTACATGATCTATTTTCCATGGAGTTAAATTTTTTTGTAATGGATACAGCATGCCAATCGGGTTAAAAGACCACCTGGTAGCACTGGACGGTGGACATGAAGATAAACAGGTCCACAGTGCTCTGGTATTCAAGGACAGGAACGGTTCCTTGACAACCAGCAAAGAACAATTCACAACATTGTTTGGCATGGGGCATACGGGTTTTTGTGATTCACAATCTCTGTTTGGGGGGTAAAAATGGTAAATGTGATTTGATCAGCTTTTACCCTATAGGTATTTAATATATTTGAAATGTGCATTAAGCAATGAGACCGTATTAATTGAGGTGTCATGTGACGAGTCTCATTACAGTATAAAATTTGTTACACCAAGTTACCCTGAAAACGGTTACCATTAGGGGTGAAAGTGTACAAGGAGAGACATCTGCTAAATCAGGAGTAGTCTCACTGGCGTGAGAAAAAAACTGTAGTAATGTCAGGGTGATAGCCTATTTTGAAGTCCATAAGGCGTGCGTAGGGCGGTGCACACCGAGAGGCTGACGGGAGTGAACGATTAATAGCAGCAGAACGCAAAGAAATGCCACGGCTTATTTAGTTACGATACCAACGCGAATGAGCTTGGCTTTAATGTTTGGATTTTCCGGATAAGGAGATGTAAGATATTTGAAGGGATACCTGAAAAGTAACAAGAAAGATGTAGGGCAAATCAAAAACCCACAAACTATTTACCCAAATTTAACCCGGAACCTATAGAGGGTAGGAGCAAGACGCATACACCCGGCATGGTTTTTACTAAAAGCAAATAATCAACTCTGGCGTTTTATCACACTTTTTAGACAGGTTGAAGGACAAAGTGGTGTACAGGTTCTCGAATTTGCCCCTACAAAGAGTTAACAAATTTAACAATTTTTATTTTGAATAGGATAGCAGTTGATTGATATGCTTCGATTTCTGTGTTACACAGAGAAATGAGAATAATAGACAAAACAACGCATGCAGAACTGCTACCCTAAAATCTTTGATTTAGGGATATTTTTGACAATAGATCCTCTCAGAAGTGTGCTTATGCAAGCAATACACCAATAAATCAAAATAATTAAAGCAGGCTCGTTGGGATACCTTTGCAGCAGTTGGCGTACCGGCCTGCCTTGCTCTGAGGGGGCAAATTCCCAGTCTTGGGAAATTTTCCCTCTCAGGGGGGCTAATAGGCCAATTTTCCAGTCAGAGAGTAAAAGAACGGCCTTATGTTAGCATGATTTTTGACATTTTTCCCGGCCACAAGTTGTCGGGGGGGGGGGGGGCCAACCTGCCCCCCCTGCACCCGCCAGTTAAGCCACTGCTTGCAGTTAATCATTTCATCATGTTGATATTTACTAGTTGGGACGCGATCATCCCGCTGCCGATTAGTGATGCCTCATATCGAATAGTGATTGAATCCAAAAGCTTTGATGGCGTAGGAGAATAAATACTTAAAGACCAAATCACCGATCTTGGTCAACCGATGTCAATCCACAGGAAAAGTGATCTCATTGCTTTTCAATTTGGTACCGCGCTTCCTCTACACTTCTGGCTAATGGACCTAGCCTGGGAACTAGCAGACCTCTGTGGATTCACACCATAAATAACATGAGAACAGGTAATCCACCCCTACTGCAATGAGGTATACCCTAAACTGAGAGAAATGGCGCGATCTGGGTTGCAAATCAGCCTGCTATCAATTTAAGTAAAAAAAAAATCGAAGGAATATCAAAAAGGTTGTCCATTGATTTTGTTTTTGATCTGACAAATGAATTTTACCATATTCTTACAGGTAACCACCTGACTGAAAAAAGTGGCTGTGACCTCCAGGGTCCACGGTGCATGCTAGTCTTCACGGCCAGTAGCCGAAAATTTTGGGATAACTACCTATTTTTCATGATTGATTAGGTGGAGATATGATGATCTTCTTCAAGCTACTGTTGCTTTAAGGTATGAGATGTTCCATTGAGGAGAAAATGACGTTTTCATCTCGTCCATTTGGTACAGGAACAATGGGACCATATTTAGTGGTGTGAACTTTGTCCAAAGGTTTTGAGTGTTTAAAGGGGATGGCCCGATTTACAGGACATGAGGATTTCCATAAATAAGCGCCCCCAATTTTTCTCGAACCACAGTTTTTTACATTTTGGGAATGCTCACCATGTAATTAGATGACACCTGAAGTAATAAGCCGATACCCGTCTTTATATAATAGATTGATGATTTAGTCATTTCTGTCGGTGCACACAGAAAGTCAAAGCAAGGTTTTCTATGGGGAATGTTTACGATAGCAGGCAATTTAAGTTCAAAACAAGGTTTGGGCTTTTCTTTTGGGCACTGTTTGTCCATAACCCTCCAACGTTCTCGAAGGTGTCCTTCCACCGATCCAGTGACATGTGAGAGATTTTGTTAATCCTAAAAAAAAAATCTCCTCCTGTCACTTTAAGGATCTGAATTTTAATCTTGCATTCACACTCCAAAGCCCCATCTTTAAAGTTTCGCATCGCTATGTCCACTGGCGTCCCGGGGGGGGGGGGGCTTTGGGGGCTAAAGCCACCTCAAAGTTCTCAAGAAAAAGAGGAAGGAAGAAAAGGAAGCAAAAGAAAAGGAACCTCAACTTTGAAAATACATACGCTTAGGAGTGAACAAATGGATGATTTTATGGTACATTATTGGATTTTTTTTATGCAAATGACGGGAGTCACAAAGTGTTCGGCAAGAAGTACACAAGGAAAGGCTTTTTCGGGTCTTGAAAACCCTAAAACCTCAGGAGCTCCAGGACTCCCACCGGGTGGTTTTGCCCCTGGACCCCACCCAGGGGCCCTAAGGCGGCCCCTGGACCCCACCCGTTTAGTCGCTCCGCTCGCTTCGCTCTCATGGTTCGAACATCTTTAGTCCATTCCCCCTCAATAAAATTCTGGGCCGCCTATGATTTCAATCCGTTTTGATGCGGGAGCTAAAAACGTGATTTGTAAGCCGCATAGAGTACTGTATAAATTTAATATTGGTCGCAAAAAATGGGGCACATTTTCGCTCAGAACTTTTCCAAAACCAATCCTTTGGCTCTAAGATATCCACCGGGGCCTGAGAAAAAAGTAGCTTTCTCTGATACCGAAATGTTGACCACTCAGGTAAAATCTGGAGCACTGGGGACTAGGCTATTAGCTATCGGGCCAGGACCTTTAAATCTTTGACAGCCTGACAGGGACCCTGAAACTTGATTCTTAAAAGTGCTGCAAATGGCGTCTTAAGGGAGAGCTGCAAGACAACGTTTTTTACAGGGGTTAATTTTTTGAAAATGATCCAATCGTGTAGAAAAGTATACCACATTATGTGTCTAACCATAAGGATTCAGAAAAGCGGTATAGGAGGGCGGTGGTTGTCTCCTACTACATGTTTTGTGGTCAGATTGATTTCAGTTTATAGGATAAGGCACATACCAGAGAATTGTTCCACTCTGTGTGAATATCGTCAGGCGTATTGCTACTGTGGGCGCCATTGAAGTTTGTACAGGGGTCAAATGGTCAATTGATTACATTGTTGCAAAAAACCATTACCAATGTATTCCTCTCATGCATAAGGATTCAGGAAAGGTTAGTTGCCCTATTGGGATGGATCGTTAGGAGTTATTGGACAAAACGTCAAAGGTCAAAATTTTGATATAAAGGGGCTCAAAAGTACACGGATTTGATGAAACTGGTCTCAAATTGATGTTTTACCAATCCAATCTCTTCAGAATAGTTTGCCCTATCCAGGATTACTTCTTACCACGGTACCGCCCTAATTTGACCCCGGTAGGCCAAAAGTTCACCTTTGCCTTTTGTGCTAATAACTGATGACCGATCCAGTCCAGATCACGGATGTTGAAAGGACGTTTTATTATTGCAAAATCACCCCCCTCGTTGTTGAAATTCGCTTATTTTTCATGCAAACTAGGGACCGCTGATTTATATCGATTTTTTTTTGATCAAAGAAACGCCGACCTTCAACCTCAAGTAAATTTGATTTTGACCGTTCGGCGGCTGGACTTGACCGTACCGCCAGTACGAAGGTTACAGATGTCAGATGGCGTAGAACGTATATTGGAGCATCGACAAACAAGTTTAATATTGTTTTATAAAGGAAATCCTAAATCTGACCATTAGTAATAAATCATATTGACTGACGCGCGTATGACTAACCAAAAACATGAAAAATCGGGTTGAATGTGCGCTTTGATTCTGGGGCCACACCACGGCAGACCTGGCGATTGTCATGATGAAGTAAACACATGTCAACAAACAGAGCATGAATAGTCTAAGTCATTGCGGGTGACTTGAACCAGGAAGGCCTACATTCCCTAGCAGGCAAGCAATTTCAAACACGTAAATAGCAGTATACCACGGCGCAGTCCAAAAGATCTATCGAATACCAGTCATGGCTAAATTAGGTATTATAGCCGTTTGCTGAGTGAAAAATCTAAAAACAAATTAATTGCACACGTAGCATGTTTGTTTTATCTCAATTAGAAAAATTCACATATTTGGCCCAAAAATCTAAGCAGAGACATTTTGTCGTTTAATTGATTTCGGTTTGTTCGGCCATCTCACCGCAATTACGGCAATACCAATCATAGCTTATATAGGCAGGATATTAGTGAAAAATAGTGCCAAATTTGATAAATTTGTTACATGTAGCCTATTGAGTCAGTTATATAAATTCACAAGTTTGGCGCCCAAAAAATCTAAGCAGGACGACATTGTGTCGTTAAATTGATTTCGGTTGGTTCGGCCCATCTCACCGTTACCGCGATACCACTCATAGCTTATATGGCCATATATAGTGAAAATCGAGCCAAATTTGACTAACTTGGACAGGTAACCTATTTTAGCTCCATTTATCCTAAATTCACTATTTGGAGCCACAAAATAAAGCAGCACGAAATTTTGTCGTTAAGTTGATTTCGGTTTGTTCGGCCCATCTCGCCGATTACTGCATTACCACTCATAGCTGATATGGCATTATTAGTGAAAATATTGCCGAAGTTGACAACTTGCCATACATTTCAACTATTTTATCTCTTTATCAATTAGACTAAATTCTCCCATTTTTGGAGCCAAAGGTTGAGACGACAATGTCTTGTGTTTAACTTACGCAGTTCATTCCCACACCCTCTGAAAATACGGGACAGCTCCAAGGCTAATGATAACATATAGTAGTAAATGTATAGCCACTTAGACTCATTTACACCATGGGCCGGCTATTTTACTAATCAGACTAAATTCACATACATTTTGGCGCAAGTGTTTATGTCGGACACCGTTGTTGTACCTTATAGGTATCTTATACCAAAGAGGTAAAGATTACAGGTTATATAATGTCCTATCATAAGTAGGAACACGAAATAATTCAGGTATTCACCACATAGATCGCAAATATCGAAATATCGCGATTCACTCAAACTATCGGCGCATCCCTTATGATGAATTAATTGGCTTAAACACGCGGTGGATCATCCAATCGATCGAATTTTTTTTTAGTAGTGGTGACGTCAGTTTTATAGCAATATATGGTCATTTGAATACTGACCTCAGTTTTGAAATTGGGTAATAAAAATATTAACTCAATAGGATCAAACAGCCGTGAGATAGGGCAAACTATACCTTTACTGGATCCTTACGACGGAAGGAGCACAATGTTGAGGTTTATTTAGTGCAATATAATTCAAACCCCCCCCCCCCCCCCCCCATTGACATTTGCCTGTACAAAAATTTAATGGCAACTCGAGTGGAAATATGGACACTGGCTTCAAACAAGTTGGAAGTGATTCTCTGTGATTCCTTAAACCAATAAACTAAAATATCAAATTTGGACCACTTATGAAGTATAATTAAAACACTGACCAAATGCCCCCTAGAATATATCGTTTTGTCTCGATTTTGTTTTTAGTTTTGATCTCAACACCCCCTACGGAATGAATTTCTACATCAATAATATGCGTTTACTGACAGGAATTAAAAAATCCTACTATACCATAAGTGCGTAGATTATTCCGTTATTGCGTCTATGGAGCCCGGACCGTGGCTCCAGCCGGACATATCTGCTTTACACCGATTTTGTGTAAATTCGCCAAGCAATACCACCCTTTATGACAAATCATCAGAAAGGCTTTATGGTTGGTAATATTTGTATCACGGGGCTCTTTTGGATGTCGACATTTCACCATGTGCATCGGGAAAACAATCACCCCCTACAAGTCACCATTGGCGGCTGGCCCATATTGCTAGAATTCACACTTAATTTAAATGCGAAATGTGACGGTGGCGTACAACATAAAGATCAAACATTTCCATGAGTTCCAAAAGGAATGGCTTGAGATTAATCACATCAATCCATACATGATCTAGAAGATTATCATGTGTTATTCTTACAATGAGTCTGCCACATAGGCCAAAGGTGCCGTCCTGGCAAACAACTTAAAAAAACATGTACTAGAATAATCATAAACACATCAGACTTAGCATGAACACGGATTAAATGAGTCGAAACAAGCCTAGTCTTCGTGTTTTTAGATGGCTTTTCCAATCACCTGCAAACATTGGAAGACCACCTCTAAGCCATTGAATTATATGGTCACGTATACAGACAGGCCATGAGTCCAAAGGGTTAAGGAAGGACTACGCGAAAGAGAAATTAAGAGTTCCATGGTAGATATGGGTTGTTTTGGGACCAGCCACGGAACGTCTAAGCATCAGAGATATCGGGTGTAAGAGTAACTGATGGTTATGTTCATCATTTGGGACGGCCTGCCCGGCTTGCTGTCAGCCCAGAACTAAACATCATTAGGCATGCTTTGGAAAAGCATGAGGCATTGCCTTGCACGGACCTCTACGTATTAGATAAAGGTCTCTAAACAGGACATTCGCGAATATAATGTCTGCGGCTCGAATGGCAGAAACTAGCAGCTAAACCAACATCTCTAGACAACCTTATATTAACGCATGGTTGGTTTGGAAAACTTTATCTTACCTAAACGTCGAGCAAAGGATTAAATGGAATTTTATCCAATTATTAGGACCATTTTGGATATCATAATAATTTTAACGTTAAAGGGACATAAGCTTAACTTTTTTTCTAAATAAAATCACAAGATGTACTCCTAGAATTCACAGTGTACGAGCCTATCACCAATAGATATGCAAGGGGTAATCTACCAGAGGTATTCGATCTTGGGCATTCAGCTGGATGTATGTATACTACCTATTGGACACTAAAACCCATAGAGGAAATCTGGGTTTCGGGTATACGGTTCATATAGAAGGTCCCATTGATGCCAAATGAGGGGATGGCCATTCATTCCGTCAAGCAATACTAGCTACTACTGCACAACGTCATACAGCAAACGGAACAATTGTTGTTGTTGCGATCATGGCAGGTGGCATAATATGATTATAATTAAATAATTCCCTTTACCCCAGACAATGGTAGACGGGGTTTCTACACCAATCATATAGTATGTTTTTTTGTTATCACATGACCATTATTTTTTGCGGAAGTGTGTCATCTAGCTAGCTTGATGACACTTCCGCAAAAATAAGGACATGTATAACAAAGACGGACAATAAATAATGAATGGAATGGGAAGAGGGCCTAGACGTTATTTACAGGGTAGCGGTTCTGAGTGACCGATTGAAGCAATCAGGAAGTTGCTTTTTGACCTATACAATATATGGCGGGAAACAATTGCATAAACCTTGTAAAACAATAGAATATCTGTGTGGATATTTGCACCAGCAGGTTGGCATGTTTCCGCCTTTGTATAGGTCAAAAGTAACTTCCTGATGTGCACGCGGCGACCATGAAACTGTGAGGCAGGCCCGCATCCATTGTGTAGAGGTCAGTGAACTCTGCTACAGCATTATTCGAAATCACGTAGGTTTTGTACTTCATAGACCTGTTTTGTGAGATATTGATCTAACAGGTGTCAGGCACACTAACAATACAATGGTCCAAACAAGAAGAGATAACTAGAGACAAATTGGGTCCAAAGAAGCCGAACTTAGCCGTGTGAAATAAAATGACCTTTGCCCATACCGAGCACAAAGTTTGTGAAGAGTCTGAAGCTGTTCATATGCATGAGTCACATGACATGTACCTTGAGCAAATGACAGATATTATTTTCTGAAGATTGTTCACATTAAGACCGGAAGTTCCCCTTTAATGACCTTTACCCCCAATGTTGATCATAACTTTGGTGAAGGGTCTAAAGCTGATTCATATGCATGAGTCACGTGACATTACTACTCGCATCTATAACAATATGAATTTTTGAATCAGACCGGAAGTGTCCCTCTAAGACACCTTAATGACCTTCGATCAAATTCGGTGTACACCCCATAGGCGCCTTGGGTCAGCGTTCTTCTAACCAAGTCTGTATTCTGAGCAATTGACTTGTGGAACAAGAAGGAAATTTATAGAATTTTGCCGAATGCAATTTTAATCGGCCCACATGACCTTGACCCCAATCTGCGTACACCCATAGGGGCTTGGGTCAGTGGTTTCTTATGATACATATGGTGATCAGGGCACGTTTTTCTGTAGAGAGTAATGAAGGCTACTTAAAGAGTTCCGAAAATTTTCAAAGAATGCCCCGTTAATATGACCACATGGCCGTTGACCCAAAT
>JAMKCH010054896.1:0-10239 GCA_023653785.1 Ophioderma brevispina | reverse complement strand
TTATTATTAGTTAAATAATAATTATGTAAATGCATACATTTGACCCAGTAGAAGTTGTTCTGCAAGAAATTTGGCCAAGTAAATATTGATTGCAATCAATATTGTATTTGCCATTCTTTTCTTCATTGCCAGACTTGTCATGCTTGTGGTTAACCAGTTCCTCATTTTTGTAAAATGGGTTCTACGGGTTACTTGATTGTTGGGGTCATATCTTAAAAACTATTAACTCTACCTTTATGAACTTTTCAGGAATATTAGCTAACAGTCCCATCTTACTTTACAACAAAGAATAAGTAGTCACATGCTTTTGTTCAAAACTTATGGCGCCTGTGACCAAGTGTTGCGTTTTTTTGGGACACACGGTACAGGAAGCCATCTTGAAACCACTGACCTAAGACTAGGCTTGTTTGGACTCATTTGAATGCTTTCATACCAGTCCCAAATACCGTACTGACCCGAGTATAGTCTCACCTTTTTTGAGCTGAAAATTAATACCAAGGCTTGAAATTTGGGGGAGGGGTAATGACCGAATCTTGCCCGAACAACCTGAAGGGAGTACAAAATGTCTTGTCCTACTCATTGAAGTATAGAAACACATACAAGCACTTCATGACTAACAAATCTGTTGAAAAATGCAGTTCCAAAAGTACGTAGTTTCCACCCTCATTCTGAAGTGGGTTTCATCTTTTGTGATGTGTATAGCCATGTATTTATGACTATAATGTAACTTCAGTGATTTTCTTTAGCAAAATAGTCACGAGAACTGAACCAATTTGCCATCTGATATGGCGGCAGCCATATTTGATTTGGCGACCTCAATGACCTCCTAGAATATCATACTATGAAATCCTCTGTAAAATCTCTTTGAAATATTGCAAATTTTAACTTTTTAAGCAATTGGAATATCATGATGGAAAACAAAGAAAGTGAAAAAAGTGGAAAATTATGCCACCCTCATTAGGCGCCCTCTCCCTACTCATGACCTTGTTCAAACATGTTCTTTTAGTTTCAGAAATCAAATCCACCAAAATACTATGTTTGTCTTTTTTTTAATGTTTTTTATACTGAAATATGGAAAAAGATTGAAAAATACTGTAGAATCAGGTCTGAGCGAAGTAGACCGCTCTGAATGTTGAAAAACCAGAAACATTGTCTATCTGCGGAATCTGTTTTACACTTTTGCTGTGTTTTTTTTATTTTTAACTGTATATGTTTCACACACTTTAATAGGTTCAGAACATCATTTAGTAACATTGAGAAACTTGTTGCTGACAATTATGCAGATCAACTGTTAGGCCGATTTTTTTAAGCATGGGGTAAGCAAAAAACAACACGTTTGGTCTCAGAAAAAATTTTAAAAAACTGCTAATGCTAATGCGGTATTTTTTGTATTATTATTATGTGTATTTATTTACACAGCTTTTTTTTTACTTAAAAAAGCAAAAATTAAAAAACAAACTTTTATTTTTTTCTGAATTTAAAACAAATCAATGAGTAAAAACCCTTAAAAAATTCTTCTTCAAGACCCATTTTTAAACAAAATGCGCCTTGTCTTCTGAGACAACCTTTTTTTTTTCTTAAGGCCTAAATAAATGGATCTTTTGAATTTTCTTAAATTTTGTCCCAAACTTGGGGTGGGATGTTCTCGATGCCTAGGGACTATACTCGGGTCGTACGTATGTACCAACTCTTTGACCAACTCATATTTTTAGGTTTTTATAACTTAGCTGAAATACCATGGTAATTTTTAAAGTTTCAAAATCTTACTCATTATAGTGTTAAACAATTAACTTTCACATGTTTGATATGGGATAAACAAGTGCCTGGCTTATGGTATTTGTAACACAGATACAAGGACAACTTTCCCTCTTTCAATTTAAGTTTCAAACGATCTTATCAATAGTGTAAACATCTATACTGTCACATCTTTGATCATGTATAAAACCATTGGCCTTGATTATGGAAAGAGAACCTCTCTCAGCAGTGCATTGATATGTCAATGTAAATTATATGTTATATCAAAATAATGCTGATTTTCTTTAGTGTTTTGGTAATAAATCTACAATGTATATTCAACTGAGAAATGGCAAAGGACACTGTTAACAAAACAAATCCTTTTACGTTTCTGTATTCTGTCCGGCAATAAAACGCACACTTTCCAGCCGCATAAGTTTTGATAGAGCATATACTATTGTGTAAGTAACGAAGGGATGTTAGCTAATTTCTCCTGATAATACGCTATTCACTAAATTGTAATATATGACCCCCCAGCATTAGTCACCCGCAGTGCCCATTTTTATACTCAATTAGTGGAGCTGGTAAGCACAAGGTTGGTACTGAAGAACAAATGGCAAATAACAATTTGATTGCAATCCAACTTTTAATTTCACAAATTTCTTGCAAAACAAGTTCTGGAATCAAATAACTGCATTTACATAATATTTTATCTGAGAAGATACTTATATGAAAAAACATTGGGCCCTAATTATTGGTGATAAATACATTGTCAAGACGATATAAGACAGATACTTGACTAGGTCATTGACCACGGCCGTCGTTTACGTAAACTGATAAATCCTTGAAGTTTACAACTTGTTTACATTTGAATTTTGAAAGTAAAACATTTTCAACAAAAACCTCAATAACAATATCAGTCTATTCATTCTGTCATTAAGTTTTTGGGGTTTTAGAGAACTCTTTGTGGCTGTCAACAAAACTAATCACATACTTGATTAGCTCTAACTTCCAATTGGTCTAATTTAAATTATTAACACCCAATTAATATTCATGAACATAATCATGTATTTCATTGTCTGATTCCTATTACGTACCGCCGAGCATTTTCCCTAGGGAAATAGATTGAAAACTGTTTTCCTCCTCCCTACAAACCTCGTCCCCAGAGTCCAGTGAGGTGTAACTAAACAATACATCATGGTTATATCGGGAATAGGGCACACTATTTTCCCTTGGTACTGGCGAGGACCTATCACCCCTCACCCTTCGGGTTTCGGTGATAGGCCCGTAGCCAGTACCAAGGGAAAATATGTGCCTATTCCCTTTAAACCATGTAGTAATTTGTATATAATACGAGGTGTTTTCGTATCTTACCTAATTCCAACACTAAGTGTCCTTAAATATACATTTATTAGCTATTATTACAATCGGAAACAGTCATATGTTAATATTTTTGCAGCACCTCATAAAAACATGGTGTTTGGATGGCATTCATAATGGTTGTTCTGCACACATATAGCGCGGTGTCCATTATTTGTAGTAACTTGCCTTTGTTGAAGAATATTGGTCCTGCGTGATTACTTGATTCTGAGGTCCTCTCTGTAAAAGTATTGCCTCTTCTTGTAAATGAACTTTTTCACCGGAAATACGCTAACAGTCCTATTCTTACTTTATAAAACAAAGAACAGATACCTGTAATGCCTTTTGTTCAAAACTTCCAGTGACTGGCATCAAGTGTTGCGTTTTTATTGGGACACAACATCGCTGTATGCATGCCTTGGTTAGTGCTACCTCTATGTTTAGTATCAAATTGTGAGTTTTTTTGTACTTTCATTCCTAATGATCTTAGCTTTTTTTATTGCGGATTATTCGCAAAATACATAGGCCGCAAATCCAGCTTGTCACGATACGCTTATCCTGGCAATGATTGCAATAGCTTTTCAGAACATGGAAGCAGGGGTTGGTACATTTTGTGACCCAACTTTGTCTGCTCCCAGTCGAATTTAGCAGCCTTTACGGAATAAAGTACAGTATTACATGCACTTTATTCCGTAAAGGCTGCTGAAATCGACTGGGAACAAACAAAGTGGGGTCACAAAATGTACCAACCCTGGAAGCAGCATTTATAAGATCAACATTATCAAAGAGACCAACAATATACCAATAAACATAGGTTAATGATAAGTGTGTGTTGATTCTTAATCTTAACCATCTGTTTCTACAGTGATAGTTAAATAAAAAGACATAAAGGCATGAAAATAAAATGACATAATGAAAAGGACCCTTACTGAAATCACTTCCACGAGTTTGAAAATAATTTGGATGTTTACATTCTGTAAAAACAGTAAAAACAGGAAGAGTTCTAGGGGTGGAGGTGGCAGTTTGTGGCAATTTCTGGAACAGAAAAGCAAGGTGTTCACATCCCTGACAGAATTTACAGTGTATCTAGCATGTTTTGCGACACAATTCAAAAGCATTCAGACCGGGATTCAGGAATTGTACTTTAGGCTTGTAGTAAGATATTGATCTGGCAAGTGAAAGATGGATTAGCCGGGATTAGCACATATACAATAGCAATGGTCTGTGAGCTGATGACAACATGCTTTTCAAGTTTGGTAAGTGCTGGCAGTAATGTCAGCATTCATTTTCCAGAAATTGCCACAAACTGCCACCCCCTCCAACCCTTCCTGTTTTTACTGTTTTTACAGAATGTAAATATCCAAATTGTTTTCAAACTCGTGGAAGTGATTTCAGTATGGGTCCTTTTCATTATGTCAATTTTTTGCATGCCATTATGTCACTTCAAGCAAGCAACCTTTGAATGATAACGAAGATATTGCCCGACACTAATCTAGATTTAAAAAAATACAATTATGGAAACTGCTAGGCGCCCATATCATTAAATTTTGTGTCAGCATGCAGAGTGCATAGGGATTGAAATGGGTAGTTTTGCATGTTTTATCCCCCGGCTTAAAATGTCATGGGGGATATTGTGACAGCCGATTCCTTCTGTATATCTGTGTGTGTGTGTGTGTGTGTTCCATTATGATTAGATTGGTTAGGTTGACTAAAACGGTGACTGCAATCGGATCTCATTGTCCAAATTTGACAAAACTTGGTATGTGGGTAGTGATGCATGCATGTAAGGCCTAAAAAATTGTTTGATTGGCGTAACCCGACCGACCCTATTTTTACCGCCGACCCTAAATATTTTTATTTTTTTGTGTGCAAAAAAAAAGTTTTAAAAAAACACATAAAACAAATGACGTCATACTTCGGTACTCTAAAGGATTGCAGGACATTCAAAATGACAAATAAAAAGATGTGTTACAGAAAAAGTGGAGATGTGCCATTTGTTTTTGTATGTGTGTCATATATTTTGTGTTCTGGTATGTGAAACAAAAAAAAAAATCCGACCTACCTACCCTATTTTTTTTTTCTATGTTACGCCAATCAAACAATTTTTTTAGGCCTAATGCCCATGCATTGTGTCATTGCTATTAATAGCGCATTTTAATGAGCTCATTTGTATATTTGCTCCCTGTCAGGGGGTCTTGCAAGTGTGACTGGCAGTATTTTTGGAAATGTGGGGAAAATGCTATAAAATAATAAATACAAAATTCCTCATGGTGAATAGCATAAAAGTGCCTGGGTTTGGGGCTAATGCAGGGCGTATTCAGAACCCCTTATCTCTGTGGGGCGGTATTCTGAAGTGACAGTATAGCTGACAGTGACAGTGGCCTCAAAGATGTGCTGCATCAGCTGCACGGGGTTTAGGTGCGGGAGGGGATACCCAGCAAACACAAAACGTTTTTAAAACGTTTTGGTTAGGTTTTAAATTCGTCTATTACGTCTTCGTCTTATAAGACCTTGTAAAACGTTTTAAAACGTTTTGGCAAGGTTCTCATTCGTCTATTACATCTTCGTCTATAAGACCTGATAAATACGTTTTTAAAACGTTCCGGCTAGGTTCTGGATTGGTCCATATCGTCTTCGTCTAATAAGAGCTTGTAAACACGTTTATTAAACTTTTTGCTAGGTTCTGGATTCGTCTATTACGTCTTCGTCTTATAAGACCTTGTAAAACGTTTTGGCTAGGTTTTCATTCGCCTATTACATCTTCGTCTATAAGACCTGGTAAATACGTTTTTAAAACGTTTTGGCTAGGTTCTGGATTGGCACATTTCTTCTTCGTCTAATAAGACCTTGTAAAACGTTTTTAAAACGTTTTGGCTATGTTCTGAATAAGTCTATTAGGCCTACATATTCACCTATCAATTTAGGTAAGACCTGGTAAATACGCTTTTAAAACGTTTTCGGTATGTTATGGGTTAGGCTAATATACGTCTTCGTCTTATAAAACCTTGTAAAACGTTTTAACACGTTTTGACTAGGTTCTGGGTTCGTCTCATCTTCGTCTATAAGACCTTCTAAAAACGTTTTTAGAACGTCCCATGTCACATTATAGGGTTAGGGTTAGGGGTAACACATGTTTCGATATCATGATGACTCTACCAAAACGTAATAAAATGTCCTAATAACGTTTGCAAAATACTCACAAAACCAACATATAGAAAAACGAAATCGCAACATTCTTTTAACGTTTCCTTACAGTCTATTTTGTTTAGTTTTAGGCCATGGCATTATTTATCAACGTGCATTTAATTCTGTCAGCACAGATGGTGTCTAAATTTCAGTGGTAATGAAATGGATCACTTTTAGGTCACTCACTTTTCAAAAAAAGATACAACCACTCTTCTGCTACACGTCCAGCCTATATAAATAGAAATTACCCATCAAAATGTGAGTCGTCCAACTGGTGTAGTAGATAAGCGTTTGGTCTTCCACGCTAAGGGTCCCAGGTTCACTGTCCAATACAGGTAAATGAGTAATTTGTGTCTGTCAAATCAACTTGTGTAATATGCTTGATGTAGATTTCCTTGCAAGATATAGTACCGATTACTTTTTTCTTAATTATTAGCGTTTAATTATGACTCAAATGTTCTGGACGTTCTCATTACGTTTTAGAAACGTTTTTAAATCGTCCTTACGTTTTAAGCACGTTTCCAGTACGTTTGTAAGACGTCCTTAAAACGTCCATTGGTTCAATTTACGTGTAGTACGTTTTCTGCAGGTTTTATTTATGTCTTCACCTCTTTTGGAAAGGTTTTGAACACGTCTTTTACGTTCTTAAAACGTTTTCGAATGACGTTTTTAAAACGTCAAATAACCTCCACAAAATTACGATTTTAAAACTTATTATCAAAACGTCCAGAAAACGTAAGTGTACGTTTTTAAAACGTTTTAAAAACGTCATATTGTTAGCTGGGTATACCCCATCCCATGCAAAGCAGAGAAGCCTCTCAGAATTTCACTTTTTAAAGTCCATTTTCTTATTGCTAATGTTGCTATTTTGGGGGCAGATACATTGGACAGACAGTGTCTGTACAAATAATAGTAACATTAGGCATTGCCTAATGTTACTATTAATGCCTACTCTAATGCTATTAATGCTCACTCTAATTTTTGTTTACAGCAAAATGGATGCGGAGCACTCATTGTCCGTTCACTTATTTTGTCACATCCACAATATTTTTAAGTGTAGAATTTGGGGTGTAACAAGAATGAAATATTCCACTTTTAATATTAATTTTGAAATACAATTGGAAGAGCTTTATAATGGTACCATACACATTAGGATCATTTGCCATATTTTGTGGTTTCGGGTAAGTTAAACAGTACATTAATACACTGTAAGGTCAAAGTTTACATAGATTGGCTATTGAATAGCCTATGTCACTTGAAGTAATTGTCAAGTGAAAATTATTTAAAAAATGTGGTATATTTTTGTGGAGTTCACATCATAATAATTAGTTAAATTTAGTATGATAATGAAGTAACCATTTACTATTGCAATGATTAAAGGTGCATTTGTATTATTGTACACATAAAAACAATTAACAAAATTTTTGACAACCAGCTCCAGATACAGGTACTTCACAGTTTGGGGTAGGGGTAGGATGGGGGTTACTGGGGAAGGGTTGTCTTTCTTTCCTTACATATTGGGAATTTGCAGTCTTAAATAACTTTTATATTGTCCTACTTTAACTTTGTTAGATTAAAAGTAGGTTATTACGGGCAACATCTATGACTATTATCAAAATGAGCCAATAAGGGGGTCACAAAATCATTATTTTGTCCTTAATGAGTAAATATCAATAAATTTATTTTAAATGATCATTTTAGGTTTATAAAATGATTATACATGGAATAGGGCCATGTCATCGAATGTCATATCTTCCCATTGTGACAAAAAAGTGAAAATATGGCAAAATTGGCTTACTTTAGCCTATATAGGACAAATGGGTGGTGGTGGGGTACGAAGACCCCCATTGAAATTTTTTTAAAGGGTATATTTGTTCATATTGGGCCAAGTGGAACACCTTTTGACCATGCCCGATTTGAAAATAAATACTTCCCTATTTATGCCCCACCCTATTAGGCAACGAAAATAAAAAAAACCTGTTTTACGGGCCCGACCGACCCTGATTTTTCAGTTTTGCAGAATTGGTTTTTTTTTTTAATTTTCCAAAAATCATGTAATATCAGCCTGTTTTTAGCCCAAATTTATCTATTTTGGGAATTGTTTTTTTTTATAGAAAATTTGTTTGTAAATATGTTGCATTTTTTTTCTTGGTTTTTCAGATTTTGGGGCTATTTTAGGCCAATTTTGAGCTCCAGAAAAGAAAAAAGAAAGAAAAAAAGAAAAAATATGCCCGACCGACCCTACTCGAAAGGTCCGCTCGCCCGTAAAACAGGGTTTTCTTTTTTCGTCGCCTTAGCAACACATTTTTTTTAACCTAGGAACATTTTAATTTGTATTTTTTCTTTCTAATAAAACAACAAATCCATGATGGGAACTCTATGGGGCACATTACTGTGAAAAATACGAACATGCCTTTTGGTTGACACTTTTTCAACTCAATGTACATATAGCTCTTTCCTCCAGTGATGAATCAAAATCAACCTTGTTGTATTGAGACAATGAGTCTTATGTGGGGTAACAGATCAGGTCAAAGGTCATTAGGGATCACTTCCGGCCATTATATTGCTCTTGTATACACCTTACATAACTTGTTAGTGCAGTGAAGTTCGTACTTTGTATATGCTTATGCATTGAGGCAAGGGGTCTTATGTGGGGTAACAGATGAGGAGTTCAAAGGTCATTCGGGGATCACTTGGGGTTATTATATTCCTCTACACTTATTCTTTGACCACATAAACGGATGACCTATTTGGGACTGCTGGTGGGATTTGAATTTAACCTAATCACACCATTATCTTATTGTTATAATTGAATATTTAAAATTCTTAAAAAGCAAGACCAAACAATGAATGATTGATCCAGAGGGTCGATTAAGTTTAACAATGCCGTGTTAGTTTAACAATGTCGTGTTAGTGATGCGGCTGTGTTGGAGGGAGTATCCCTCTCCTGCGCAAAGCAAGGAAGCCCCACATAATGCACTTGACATTTACATGTTCTCTCACATTAGTTCTTATTAGAAATAATTTCAAATAACGTACTTGAAAGTTAAGTACTGCTTCAGATAAGATTAGCAAACTGCTGCCCTGAAGCAAACGTGAAATTAAAGGGGCATTTCGTGCGATCCACAGCCTTGTCCCGCGACTTGCCTCAAAAAAGTTGAGATTTTTAAAGCATCTGAACCGTTGACCTAAGTACCCGCCTAAGTAGTATGTGTGCCGAGTTTTCCATGCAAATTTGATCTGGTTTGAAGAAATTCGTAATTTTGTATTTGGATGGAGATTACATTTAACACAGCTAGTGGCCTATATGGCCCTGGCAGTGTGATATGAATATTTGCTCATAAAATCAACCGTCAGAATCAACTGACATTTTGGAAATAACGTTTTCTCTGTGATGAGGGGCTAGGATCACAAAATGTAACTTAAATAATGTATGTGTGTTAACTGGTATTGTAGGAAACTGTTTTTATTAGGTAGTCCGATGCAATTGGAAAGATGTCCGCATGATTCGTGTGTCTGTCTGTGTGTGTGTGTCAAACGTTTATTATCACCGTTTGGTTGACACTTTTCAACTTGCTCTAACTTTTTAGTGCAGTGATGGATTAAGTTCATACCTGGTATGCTTAATATACATTGAGTCAGGAGTCGGTGAGGGGTCAAAGGTCATTCAGGGGCACTTAGGGTCATACTGCTCATGTATCCACTTTTTGGTTGGTATTTTTCAATTAATTGTAGCTTTTTATTGCAGTGATGGATTAAGTTCATACTTGACATGCTTATACATTGGGATCTGTTAAAAAATGTTCCGTAAATTTACGGAAATTTCTGGCAGCAGTATTTCCAGACATTTTTTAGGGTAAATTTACAGAAATTTCTGTCAATTAACGGAACTTTGACAGTAATTTTACAGAAATTTGTCTCATATTACGGAAAAAAAATGTGTATTTTAATTTTTCCGTA
>JAMKCH010054895.1:0-18073 GCA_023653785.1 Ophioderma brevispina | reverse complement strand
ACCCACACAGTTCGCCTGTCAATCACGCACGCGTAGAAGTGTTTTATCAGAGAATTTAATCATCAATTGATCATCCGTACACTTAGTCATTTGTTAGCTAAACCAATAATGCCGGTCAATGCTAATCACTTGCCATAAGTATAAAACCAGATGTCAAGTTAAAATTTTGCTGGTATTTGCGAATATTAATATAATGTATTTATACAATTGTATACTTTTGGCTTTTCCAATTTCTTGTATCATATCCTCGACAACTGAAGGGGTAAGCACTGGTTAAACTGATTAGCTAACCACAATATATTCTCGATACATAGAAGGTAAGAACGACTCTTTATTCCAGATCAGTTAAAAAAGTATCCGGGAACTATATTGAAAATAATTTGCCTTCTGTGCTATGCGATTTGTTATGGTCATAATGTAAAATCTGAATCGTTTCTGTGTCATATGATTTTTTATTTCTAAATTGCAGCAATATGATTTTTGCAGTTTGATCAGAGAAGTGATTCCTCTCTCTTGCATGATATTTTTAAAAGAACATTTTCAACCCAAACACCCTCATTTGCACAAATGAAAGTGTTTAACATTTGGGGTAAAAAAGGAAGATCATTACACCATTTTGCTTCTTTAATTTTATGTTGAAAAGTTGTTCATTTTCTTTTGAAATATTGCCTAAAGTATAGATGATGTGACATTTGTTTATGTTTATGGCGCCCCCTGTTGGTGTAAGAGAGAAACTGGCAGGCAAAAGCACCTATACTTTGCATGGGGAAATTCTGTTTTTTGCTGTTACTTTTGTTTCGAATTAAAAAATACTAACTTTCTTATCAAGCATAATAAGCTAATGCTACCAGCTGCATTTTGTGACCAATTTTGATCAGGAAAGATTCTGCAAGTAATTTATAACCAGATTTTATGTGGTCTGTCACAGAAACTACTGTAATATTTTGCCTGCCAGAAAACAACAGAGGGCGTCCTGAATGTCAACAAGTGACGTCATAGGTCACATCATCTATTGTGTGGACTTCAATTGTTTAAATTATGTTGAAAATTACAAATTATATGAAATAGGCAAATAATTAACACAGAATTTTAAAAATAAGGAATAGTTTTGAGTGTCTTAAATGCTTACTTACCGAAGTAGGGGGTAACAAGGTCACGCCCCATTGGATGCAATGGATGTTGACCTTTGGTGCCCCCTACATTGGGAACTAAGCATTTAAGACAGTCAAAACTATTCCTTATTTTAATCCCATGAGCTCCATCAATAATTGGCACCATTTTTTTTATCCAAATCGGAGTAATTTTAAAATTTGACCCCTGTACAACTGAAATTCCCCTTTTTTCTTGATTTTTTGCTGTTTTTTACCTATAACTGCCAAAGCAGATAGTAGCAAACATACTATTAAAATACCTTTTTGGAAATCCTTATGTTAAACTATTAAACTTGGTATACTTTTCAACATGATTGGGTCACTTTCAAAATTTGACCCCGTTCTATTTAGAACCCTTGACTCCCGAAAACTAATTTCCCCCCCCCTACGATAACTCACTATTCTGGTGTAAATGTTGAGTCCTTTACCTACCAAAATCAGTTGAAATCAGCATTCTTTAAAAAAATTTCACAGTTTGCTAAATATTTTTAGAGTCCTGGGGCCCAAAAACTAAAAACCCAAAACTAGCCGTCCGCACAATTTTTTTTGGTGTTTCTACATCCGACGACCTCTGAATGGCGAGAATTGGAGGGGTGCCAAAATTGCACCCGTGAGCATTTTTGAAATAATCCAAGATTGCCAGCCAAGATTGCCACCACCAACATAAAATTAGCATAACTCAGTTCTAAAGCACTATAAAGATGATTCTATTGTCTTTGTATGGGTTTTAGTGTCACTTATTCAAATTTGTACTCGTTTTAATACACTAAAGTATTCACTGTACTGAAATCCAAGATGGCCGCCAAGATGCCACACACCACATAATATCTTATTATAAGCAGCTATAAGCCCGATTCTTGTGTCTTTGTATGGGTGGGGTTGGGTTTTGGTGTCAATGAATTCAAAATTGTACTTTTTTTTAACACTAAAGTCTCCCGATACCGAAATCCAAGAGGGCCGCCATCACATACCTATAATTAGCAATGTCTCAGCTCTTGAAGCAAATACGATTGTAATTGTGGTATCTTTCTATAGGTTTATGGGTTCATAAATTCAAAATTTTACCTTTGAAAAGCATAAGTGTTTCTTTACATTAAAATTGAAAGTTGGTAATGAGCATCAGTGAAATACTAATGCATAAAAAAGAAAGTTTCATAATGGTTTGTCCAATTTGGCAAAGAATTCAAAATTCATATGATGCCAAATTGACACAAATGTATCTAAAGGTGCTGTTCCCAATTTGTTTATCGTGTTCTCTACTTGATATGAGAGCCTGGCATTGCCCATACACCCATCAAGTACCGTGGGAAAACAAACTTGCGGGTTTTTGATTGTATACGCAATAATGCATTTTGCAAAGCCCCATTCAACACTCTGCTAATATTGAGGTACCCTAAAACCGCGGTTTTTTTGTTTATATAATTTGGCATGAAATTCTTCGAGGGCGCAAATTTCAGGACAACAAGGAGAAAAATACGGGCCTTTCATCGATATCAAAATGATAATGACTTCCGGGTAAATCAGGGGGGTCCCAAAGACGATCGGAACACGCACCTTTAAGTTTAACAACCATTTAACTGTGAATAAATGCACAAACTTACATTAATAGTTTTACTGTAAGGTAACAAACATTTCAAGAATGGTATGAGTACTGTGATCATACGGTAGTTCGAAGTTGGCAAAGTGTTCAAATATGAAATTACCCACAAGTAGTTGTCCATGATCGTGTGGTCTAAGTGGCAAAATATCCAATTAACAAAAATGTCGTTCCGTTTTCATAAATGACTGGGTATTCTATATCTAGCAAAGCAGTCCACGATGAAATGATGGAAAAGTTAACTGACGGGTATGACTAAAAAGTTTGCAAAACGTTTCAATATTATGTTAATAAAGGTGTTTCCCAAGTTATCATCTAATGTATCATAGTGGCAACACATTTAAATTTTATGAGAGAATATTTTCATTAAAGGGTAATATGAAGTGGGCAAACACACAAATTTAGATGGTAATGTAGTTTTAATTGGCAACTTGTTCATCAAGTCCCGAGATAGGGTTGATGCATAACATATCCCCACATATTGTCGAATGTCTGATAATGAACTACTCTTTTGGAAACACTTCAAACAAAAATGAAGCCCACGCGACATAAAGGTTGTTCCAATTTCGCAAAATAAATTAACTAACACGAATTAGAAAAAAAAATATTTTGGAAAATTTTTCCTCAGTTTCCTCGATCAGTTTCTTCTTGATCACGTTGGTCAGCTGAATCATCTTTCATTTGTAAAGTCACTTATTTTGACAGTTGCCACACCTCTTGCATTCACAGAACAATTTCACATTTTGCCTGAAGGCATGGTGGATTAGAATTCACAGACACAGCGATTCAATTCAGTATTGGTCGGTGTGGGCTTCTTGCGATAGAGAGTCCTGTCAAGAATAAGGTTCATCTTAACCAAAAACATCGATGCATGCGATCTGTCCCGTTAGTCTCCCTCTCACGAGTGAATTTGATGACTGTTGTGACGATCTGTGCGGTGGTCAAGAAAGACGATAAATGGTCTCAATCTATAACACAGAAATTGTCGTCCACATAACTTTGTCCATATGCGCGTGGATTAGGTGCACGCAGAAGGCTTCCTGCTCAAAGTACGCCTACCAGGTTATGCCACTCGGGGGACTCGAGAGACCCATCGTTTAGCCCATCGTTTGGGTAGTAGCGGTCGCCTTCAAATATGAAGTCCTTTATTAGTCAAACAAAACTCCAACATCCTTTCACATCGCGATGGGCTGAGGGGATGTCCTGTCAATCAGTTTCCTATCAATCTTTGATCGGTCCAAATGGTATGTCAGGGCTTCCTGCCGAGGAACAGTATTGAATAGTAGATGTCTATTGAGGTCAGAGTAGACCTGAACTAGGGCCCCGAAATCACTCGCGTCTTGGGGGCTACATGTGTGTCTGGTCTTTCTGGGATAGGTTGAAAGTATGTAGGTCAACTCCTTGGTCTGATACTGTAGGTCGGAGAGCCAATAGGCGAAACAGAGGAAATCTACGGTGTATTTAAGACTACTAACACTCTAAGACAACAACAAGTACACCCTGAAGACCCTGTTTCCAAGGAACTCCAACCTGAAATTTTTTTTATCTACTCTAATCCCTTGTGGATCATGTGACATTGTGATATTGTGTTGCATTGGTGAAACCGGCAGATTATTGAAAAAGAGCCGACGAACACCAGAAAGTGTCCTCAGACGGTCAACACCCAAACTCGGCTATCTCCGAAATGTGTTGACCGACCACATAACATTGACTGTGACAGACTAACATTCTGGACTATGAACACTACTGGACTAAAGGAACAATAAGTCTACCCCTACATCCAAGTCTACCCCTAACAACTTCAATAGGCACAAAGGAGCAGAACTTCCTCCGAATGGGGTAAGACTACTCCAAGGATGCCTCTCAACCAATGAACCCAGAAACTTATTATGGGGGTATCCTTTACTTACATCTCTATTTGTTCTCTCTTCCTTTGATTTACTGGTGTATATAAGGTGAAACATCATACGGTTTAGTTTTGCTCTCCTGATGACGGCATTTGCTAGAGTGTCGAAAGCTTAGCCTTCCATATTTGGGATGCCTCTAAGGAAAGACTATTTCTCTCATGGCAATGAAGAATTCTTCCACAATAGTCGAAGTACTACTATGCGGCGGTCCTTGAAGAATTTTCACGCGGCCCAGGAGTTGTTGTTCTTACATTCTTGCGTCTAGGTCAGCAGCTAATAGGTTGTCACGGGGGAGCCAGCTCATTGTTGATTGGTTCGGGTTTGATAAGTATAATGTCCCCGTGGACGACAGTTAGGGCACTCGTTAGAATGTGATCTGCAGTCTTGATGGATAACACTTGCAGTTTTGAGATTCTGCAGCCCCCAGCGGTGCTATTGGTCTGTTGAAGCGACCGCCTCTGTCACAATCCGGTTTAAGGTGACCCATTCCTTCGTTGAAGATGTGCTATCAGGTGGTAGTTCTGTCATATATATGTCTAAATAGTGAGTGGCTTGTCTTGAAGATAATCTAGCCAGCACTAATTCCATGTCCTGTAAGATGTTGAATGGGAGCTGGAGAGTTGAGCAGCGTGTCGACAGAAAGGTCGACGAGAGCGATGTCTCTGTCTGCCGAGCTGGTGTTATTCTTTGACGTGTTTTGGCAGCAGGTGTACAAGATGTCGATAAGCTGTACGTGTTTTTTTTTTTAATTATAAGAATGACTTTGCTGTGGTGGAGAGGGCAACTCAGGCTAAGCTGGAGCTGTTTACTGACTTGCTTTTCCAGCGCGTCCGCTCTTTGTTGCACCCTTTATACGAACTCAAAGTAGCGATCAAAGAACAGTAGACATCCGCTTTGCTAAGCTTTTTTTTTTTTTTTTTGATGTCCATGAGAAACCCGACCAGTCTGGTACTTTTCCATGTACTGGCCTGTGATAATCCAGAGAAGAACACATCCGTCTAATATGAATCATGATGACGTCCTGGCGGAGCTGACTGCTCTATCTGTAGCTTTTCTTCATTTGCCGACTTGGTCTTTTGTTATCCTCATATCACCACTATCCCCAAACATTGAAGTGGTAATTGGTCATACTCGTAACAGAAGATTTCTTTAACATCCGCAGTGAGTGATGGCCATCAAACCTCAAACTCTGTTTTTATTGAAAGAAATAAACCCATTCAAATTACATTCCTTTTCTTAACTCCTTATCAACGGCATTAGCAGCATTCACCACCTCAAGGGCTATCTACCAAAAACTATATTGATCAACAAAAAGACATTTGGATGGTGTCAGGATGAGAGGATCAATTCAAATTTGGAGCTTCTTGGAGGTAAAGTTGTTGTGTTAAGCACCTGAGTTTTCCTTCAGTCATAAAATAATGATTAATTGAACTGTTTGACCATTAAAATCCCTATTTAAAGACACTAAACCCACAATCTTATGTACTTCTGAGCGGAGATACAGCTAAGCAAATGTTGCAGCAGCCTATATGGCCATTTTGGCAGCCGTCTGCTTTCGGTATATGGAAGGCTTGAAGTATTTAAAAGAAGTACAAATTTGAATTCTTTGACCCACAAACCTATACAAAGACATCTAGAATCATTGTATTAGCTGTAGAAGCTGAGATATTGCTAAGTATATGTGTTGCACCAGCTTGGCGGCCATCTTGGACTTCGGCATAGGGAAGACTTTAGGTTAAAAAGAAGAAACAAATTTTGAAATTCATTGACACTAAACCCCATACAAGGACACAAATCATCCTTATAGCTGCTTTTGAAAAGCTGAGTAATTGCTAATTATATGTGTTGTTGGTGGCCATCTTGTCGGCCATCTTGGATATTTTCAAAATGCTGAAGGGTGCATTTTTGGCACCCTCAGTTTATTAATCAGTAGGTCTATTAGGATGCAGAAACAGCCAAAGAAATTGTGCGTACGCTACTTTTGGGTTCAGGTAAAAAAATGGGTTTTGGCCCCAACTATTAATTGAGTTATTACAAATGGCTTTGCAATTCCTCAGAGAATCTGAAGTCCGTTGTCCCTTTCATTACGGGCAGATTTATTTATCAATAGCCCCATTATTGCTGGAATCAATGGACGTGGTGTACATCCCTTGACGCAATTGTTCCCGGAAACCAACCGTGGGTGTCGCAGCACACGACTATGGCTTTGCGTGAACTCTCTCAATTACTTTCGTGTAAAGACAAGGTTTATACTAAAATGCCCCAGAATCTATGATGGTATACAGCAATTTTGACATTGTATCGCATGAAAATCTGAAAAAATATACGAAACACATACTCTGACCAAAAGTGGAATGTCCTATGAATTTTATTTAATAGATCCGTTACGTCACGAATAACGTCAGAGAGCGCATCACATGAGATCACGTTGTTTTGTCTCCACTCTTTCTCAGCGGTGTCGGCAGCCCCCTGCAACATACCAACTCGCCCGAATATCAAAAGAAATTACAGCCATACGGAAGTTTTCATGACCCACATACGACCTCGTCCGCGTCCGTGTGTTTATTCGCTACGCCAAAGTGTAAATTTATATCTGGACTTGACGCGAAAAGATTATTTATGAAAGGAATGTGTTTTAAAACGCGTGACATTGTCACTGTTCATGCATGTTTTCCACTCTCGTACCAAAGTCATCAGTGTCTGCACATGTAGAAATTTGATTTGTAACGCCGGCGTCAATTTAAAGACAATATTAGCACATTTGGAAGAGCGCCCCCGATTTTCAAAATTTGATATTTTGCAGATTTATTTATATTCTTAAACAATATTTAGCAAACATTTATCAATTTTAAAAAAAAATGCGTATTTATCATAAAATAAGCGATTTTTGTATAGATTAAAATTGGGAATCCCAGATGGACTTAACTGTGGACTGAAATATAACTTACGTCTTATGTCACTCTCATAATGAAATAGTACACCTCACGAAAAATAACGTCTAACTTGACTTGCCATGAACCAATAAAACAACTAATGTAATGACTTAAGAATCTGTAATGGCGCTATTCCGGCTATTTCACATTGGAAGGCCGTTTCCCAGCAGCGTTGAATTATAATTTACACAAAAAATACACAGAAAAAAAAAAAATTCCCTTCTGTGTATGACACAGAGACCGTTTCGAGCTTAACCCATTCACAGGTATAGTTTACTCGCCCGTTACCATGCCACCGGTAAGAATCTCAAATTTTAAAAATTGAGGGCGCTCTCTCAAAAAGGTGCTAATTTTGCTTTAATTTACACTAACGTAAATGCATGTGGGCAGAATCTGATTTTCACGAAAATCCGATACAGTAGGCTTAATAACAAGGCACAGTCTAGTCATGCACCATCATGTGACAGTGCACTTCATCACATAGTGAAAATCATTATAGAAGTGAACCTGATCGCCCATCAGAATCCGTGGTTTTGTGTTATGGCTTAATCGCACATCCACCCAGACATCAAAATCAGTAGGTGGGAGGATGCATTCCCGTATGGGTATGCATCCTCTCACCACCAAAATCCTTCATCAACAACATTCTCCAAGCACAGGAACATTAACCCAAAATTAGGTGACACATCAAAACAGTTCAAGACATGCACATGTACATTGACATCCCTTCAGCATGCCTCAACAACAACCCAGCCCCTTTGAGTTATTCAGAATTTTCATTATTGAGTGAGATAGCCATGCTCATAGGTTTTCACAATCTATCCTCATGCCGGGCCCCCCACTACCACCCCTCCCCGTATTCCCACAACATCAAAAAAGGAGATTACATTTAATCAGTTCAAGAGAAATTTGCACATACTAAGAAGTGGTGAAACACGCGACGAACGGATTTTTGAAATTTGACCATTTTCTTAGCAAATTATGTACTGTGTTAGTGGTGCGTCAACTTGTAAACGCTTATTATATCTGTCCGCTATCCTATATACCGTATTCCAATATAACATTCAGCCACCCAACATTTTGGTGGGAGCAAGATTGCAATTTTTATCGCCGGACTAAAATACATTAAGCGTTCAATCGATCCATGTTTTACCTATTGCACATGTGATCATGGAATGTGAATTGTATTTGTATTACTGAGAATGCTTTCTATCTTGTTCCACCAACACGGCTGCTATTGAATACGGTCTATCATTTAGGCAAACTCATTCCTGCAAACCCCTGCCCTGAACCACGAACAATCAAATGCATTATTATAAACGAATTTATCCAATTTAGTAGACAATGAATATTTTAAAGTGGTAGGCCTCCACGTAGATCAGATCTAAATCGGAAATCAAGTCATGTCCAAGCACTGTCTAATTCTACGTTTTGGCTTTCCAACTAAATTAAAAAATGTTCATAGGCCAGACCCACGGCCCCTCTGCCTAGTCTAGGCCTATCGCTAGTATCTATGGAGGCCTACCAAGTACAAAATCAACACCAACGTAATGTTTTGTATACCATGCTTCCCCAATGGCAACAAGGCAGTTCCTACTCCTAGACCATGGCTGTATGTCCAAGTCACTGCACATTGGTAGTTGAATTCTGCAGAGTATGCCTCCCACTGCACTGTAGACTGGCCCCGGGCATTTAACTCACCTCTTTGAAAGCCTTTCCTGTCCGTAACCACCATTTTCTCTAAAACACAGGGAATTCAATTTATTTATGCCTATACAGAAGAACATAGGAATAAATTACTGTATCATCACACACAGCAGTGAGTGTTGCCCCAACAAGTGCCATTTTTTTGGATTGTAGCTTCTCAGAGGGGCTGGCAGAGCAGTCTCTTCCACAGATCCCAGATCATTACATACATAAGATTTATAATGTAAGTAAAGTAGTGGCCTAATACTTGTGTTAATCATCACGTAATACGGGATATATTACGATGGTTAGCAAATTCCTACTACGCAATACGAAATATATTTATTGGCCTGTTAGTCATGAGATTCAAGTATTCATGTCAACTAACTGATAAAGCTTTGTATTCTAACGCTGTTTCAGACAAGGCCTTATTTAGAAAGGGTCGATATTCCGAAAATTCGTATAAAGACTTTCGGAGTATAACCCTTACGTGATAAAAACTTCAGGAGCAATGATCCGATTTTTTAGATTTTGGAATAAATGACCTTTCGGTTCACTTGCCGTTCGGATTAATTCACCCATCGGAGAAATAGACTTTTGCGGAGAAATTACCATTCGTAGTAAATACCTTTCGGAATAAATACCTGTCGGAGTAATAACCTTTCGGACAAAAACCTTCGGACAATGACACGTCGAACATCGACCTGCCCCCGCCGCTGCGGGGTACATACAGACAGATCCTCGCAGCTGACTATTCAGGTGTAATCCCCATATGTTCTGTAGTATGGGAGGCAAATTGTTTGGCGTCCTCTTTTTCTATCTCGTGTGGTCACAATATAACAATTTGAAAAATTTCTACTTACATTATTCTCCTAAGTTATTCTGAATTGTTATAATTCTTGATGGGTAAATAATCATAGATATTTTTCACATTGAATTATAGCTATTGCTTTTGTGTTTATGTCGTTTAATAATTGTATAATTGCTCTTTTTCTCTGTGAAGCCCTAGATCCCTTGCAATTAGCGCTATATCAGATTTGTTTATTATACTATTATTTTTGCAATCTGCCTGCCAAAATCTAATGAGAGTCCTCTCTGTACTTTTGAGCACCTTTACGTGGTCCCTTTTACACATGTTTAACAGTGTCCCCTTGTGTTGTTAATTTATGAGTGACCCTCTTTCATAACCCCTGGGAATTGTAAAATAACAAGAAAATATTACATTGAGACATCACAGGTCTACTAGAAAACTCCTTTTTTGTATAGATCTTGGCATAACAAACCATATTTTTAGGACCAATCGATGATTTAAAAAAAATGTTGATCATATTTTTTAATTAAAAATGGTCCTTTGTCGGCCATTTTGTTTTCTGCTATGTATCTCAAAACGCTCAATGCTGATAGACTGTCAGCAGGTTTGGGATTCTTCAACGAGATGGTCTAAAGCATTAGAATCTGTTTGAAAAGGCTATATAGTACACAATTTCTAAGTTAGAGCAAAAATCAGGAACTGGCGTCCGGACTATTTCTATAATGTGCTGAACGCTTGCAAGAAGTTATCCCATACTTACTGTTTTTTTTTTTACTTTTATGATTGTAGCATCAAGGCGTGGTACTTTCACAATGCCAAAGACGAAAACAAGTATCATATGGTGAATTGGGCGTTACGTTAAAGATATATAAAAATGGTATTCCAAAGGATAAGTCCATCCAACAGGTTTGTTAGATAGTCCAATAATTTTATGATTTCCACCCCACACACTATTGCCACAGAAATGATTTTTTGGTCTTAATATACGTAATAGTCCAAAAATAAATGTATTACAAGGTCTACCAAATCAACCTAGTGGGACATGTTGAAATAAGGGGCCAAAGTTTGTACAAGGGTACAAAGTAGAATTGTTTCGAAATGGGGGGGGGGGGGGGTGGGTAATAGGTAGGACAGCAGCATAAAAAGGCGGTCCAGCATTCTAGACGTCACCAAAGTTTCCGATTCTCAAGACTTGATACGCAACTTAACAGGGGATGTGGATGTGCTGCACAAGATCTCTACAAAGCATCATTTGAGAATGCTGCAGAAAAAGTCAGCCTCGACGGAATGGAATACATTGGACCGCAATGAGGAAGAGCATCATCAACCGATCTGCCCTACACACGGTACAAACTCAAAAGGTAGGACCATCAAGTACCTCGGGTCCTATGTTGGACAGCAGAAAGACTCTCGAGTTAAAGGGCCGTGGCCTGATGGCTAATAGCATCGTGTCAATACCCAATATTTTAACGGACGTGGTCAACATTTTGTATTGAAGAAAGCTACTATTTTTCTAATTTACCCCGGAAATCTTAGGGCTAAACGGATGTTTGGTTTGGAAGTTATAAGCGAAAATGTACCCCATTTGATGACCGATATTGATTTTTACACATACAGGGCTAAGAAAATCATGTTTTTAGCTCTCACATGAAACGGGTTGAAATATCAGCGCAAAAACTTACAGATGGGGCTATGGAGTGAAGGCCCATTCTTCAGCGAAAACTTTATTTACTTAAATCGGGTCATCCGCTTTTAATATATTAAATAATAACCAATTATAGGCAAAAATGGCAAATAGATTTATGCAAATAGCATGTTGCCATGCTTCCTTTTTTCTACCTTTTTGATATGTTTTTCGGAAGGGTTGTACAAACAAGTTACACAAGAAAATCTTCGGTAGCAATTTTGTCAGGTCATACCGTAGATTAAGTGGACTACATGGGGTGGGATAAGAGGCTTATTCAGGACTTAAAATAATGGAAGCTGTCATCGATCCATGGGTAGCATTTGCACATAGATCATTGACAGGTGAATGTATTGTAGTACTGGAAGCTTCTATCTTGTCCACCAACAAGGCTGCTAGTGATACGGTTATCCTTTTACACCAGCAAAAACTCATTCCTGCAAACCCCTGCCCTGAAACCACGACAATCAAATGGCATTATTAGTTAACGAATTTAGCATTTAGTAGACATGAATATGGAAGTGGTAGCCTAAAGTAGATCAGATTTAAATGGAATATCACTGTAATGGCCAAGCACTGTCTAAGTCTAAGTTTTGGCTTTCCAACTAAATTCAAAAAAAAACAGTTCATAGGCCTAGACCACACGGCCTCTGGCTAGTCTAGGGACTCTCTCTTGTATCTATGGAGGCCTACAAAGTACAAAAATTCAAACAACACATAATTTTTGTAGACCAGCTTTCCCAATGTCACCAAGGCAGTCCTACTCCTAGACCAGGCTGTCATCAGAGGCATGCACGTAGTTGAATTCTGCCAGAGTATACCTGCCCACTGCACTGTAGACTGACCCGGGCATTTAAACTCACCTCTTAAAAGACTTCATGGCAGTAACACATTTCTCTAAAAACACGGGGAATTCCAAAATTTATTTAGGCCTCACATGAAGAAATGAGGAATACAATTACTGTATCAATCACACACAGCAGTGAGTTGCAAAAAGGGCCATTTTGGATTGTGCTTCTCAGCAGGGGCTGGCAGAGCAGTCTCTTCCACAGATGAACAGATATACATACATAGCTTTTAATGAAGTAACGTAGGGGTCTAATACTAGGTGTAATCATCACGTACTACGGATGCATTACGTGGTTAGCAAATTCCTAATACGGAAAAATATAATCGGCCGGTAGTCAATTGAGATTCAAGTATTCATGTCTACTAAATGATAAAGTGCTTTGTATTCTAACAGGCTGTTTCAGCCAAGGCCTTAATTTAGAAAGGTCGATATCCGAAAATTCGGAGAAAGACCTTTCGGAGTAATGACCCTTCGGGATAAAAAACTTTCGGAGCAAAAAATTGATCCTTTTTTAGATTTGGAATAATGACCTTTCGGTTCAAATGCCGTTCGGAGTACCCATATTATCATCGGGAGAAATAGATTCGGAAGAAATTTACCATCGGAGTAAATACCTTCGGAATAAAGACCTTTCGGAGTAATAACCTTCGGAACAACAACCGTTCGGACAAATGAACCGTCGGAAACATCGAACCGGCACCCGCGAGCGGGGTACATACAACGATCCTCGCAGTGACGATCATGTGTATCCCCAAATATTCTTAGTATGGGAGGCAAAATGGGTGGCGTCCTCTTCTATCTCATGGTCACAATATATCCACTGATAACAGTGTGAATTTTCTACTTAAAATATTTGTTAAGGTATTTGAAATTGTGATCATTATGGATGGATTCAGAGATATTTTTTCACATTAGAATTATAGCTATTGCTTTTGTGTTTGTCGTTTTAATAATGTATAAAAAATTATTGCTCGTTTTCTCTGGGAAGCGCCTACATTCCTTTGCAATAGGCGATATTTCAAGATTGTTATTATTACATATTGCAATCGGCCTGCCTAAATCTAATGAGAGTCTCTCTGTACGTTTGAGCACTTGTAAACGTGGTCCCCTTGTTAAACGTGGTTAAACATTGTCCCCTTGTGTGGTTTCATTTATGAGTAAGACCCGCAATCTTTAATAAACAACTGGGGATGTAAAATAACAAGAAAAATATTAATTGAGACATCAAGGTCTACGAGAAACTCCTTTTTTGTAGTAGATCTTGGCATAACACACAATATTTGTAGGACCAATGAGATGATTTAAAAAAAATGTGATCCATTTTTTCACATTAAAATGGGTTCTTTTGTCGGCCATTTTGTTTTCCGCTAAATATCTAAAAACGCCTCATTGCTGATAGACTGTCAGCAGGTTGATTCTTCAACTAAATGGTCTAAAGCATTAGAATCTGATTTGAAAAGCTATTAAAACGTTCTAAGAGCAAATATCAGGAAATGGCGTCCGGACTATTTCTATAATGTGCTGAACGCTTTGCAAGAAGTAATCAAGACTTACTTTTTTTTTTAAATTTATTTAGGGTGTAGCTAAGGTCTTGGTATTCACAATGCCAAGACGAAAACAAGTATCAATATTGTAATTTGCGGTTACTTGAAGAGATAAAAAAATGGTATTCCAAAGGATAAGTCCTACCAACAGGTTTGTTAGATAGTCATTTTTATGATTTGACCCCACACAAATGCAACAGAAACGATTTTGGTCTTAATCACGTTTATATGGCGAGGCTCCCAAAGGAAATCGTCAAAATATAAACGATTTTATAAGGAGCCGTCGTTGTATCTGGCAACACTTGGTTATCGGGCGTCTTGTGTTTCCTCTTCGGCCAATCAGATTCGTGCCTCTTGCTCTCGTCATTGTGCGGTGCTGGTTTGATTACTTTGTTTGCTTTTTTTCTGTGCATTGCTTTTCGCCTTCGCATCTGAACGGTCATATTTTCAGATCTTTAAAATAAAGGATTATTTGGATATTATGGAATTGTACACACTTCTCTATGGTTTACGTTATACGTATATGCTGCTTACATCATACTGCAACCCCGTATACGAGTGGGCATCAACGATTGTCATCAATGTAAACTGTACAGGTGATATTTCGTTGTCAGTCAACAAAGAAATAATCAGTTCAATTTTGATTCGTTTCATCGCATTTTAGAGCATGATGGATCTGCTCTATGGTCGCTTTACAGTGCTGTATAGCAACTATGTTTTGAAAAAAATGCATCGATGTTTTCTGTACAAGGTAAACATTCCAGGCATTTTCGTGGGGTTGTAAAACTGGTTTCCTTATATTCGAGGATACGATATATAGTTTGTAATGACCTCGCTTATCGACCAAACGTGTGTATGCTGAACGTCATAGACAGTAAGTTCTCTAATGCATGGGTTACTTCTGGCTGTGAGGATAAATCGACGAATCATCGGGACTGATTGCTGTACTTGAACTCCATAACTGGTTAACTGTTGATTGTCGGCGGTGAGGACGAGAAGATTCTAGTGAGCACACCCATAGTGAAATGGTTTGCGGGTATGGTATTATTATTGTACTTAGTTTGATCGGGTAAGGCATACATTCTAATTGCTTTTTGAGTGTGATGAGTAGTACCCGGGCGATGTGCTGTCTTTTGTGGCGCATTCGGGTGTGTAATTGGTATTCGTTCCAATAATTCATACTCAGCGGGGTGTCTGAGTGTGTTTGTGTGCACGTGTATATGTTGGTGAGTGCGTAAATCACCGTATATTTCTGGAAACAATGGCACGCACGCACGCGTCGGTTGAATTGCGTATGGATTCCCGGTGTCCTGGTTTGCAAACGCACTTCCGGTTTACGCGAGTACCAAAAATTTGTTTTCAGAAAGCACTGTCGAAGTGAATAGTGTTTAGATTAGTATCAGTGGTGAGCGATGTGCTTTTTATGGCGCATTTGTGTGTGAATTGGTATTCGATTGCAGTACTTTCATACTCAGCGTGGGTGTCTGAGTGTGTTGGGCACGTGTATATTGGGGAGTAGTGGAATTATAAGGCTGTCATAATTTGCTGAAAACAAATGGCACGTACGCGTCTGGTGAAATTGCGTATTGAATTACCGGAGTCATGCGTTCGAATCACAGTCCGGGTTTACGCGAGGAGCCAGAATTTGTTTCAGAATCACTGGACGATGAGACTAGTGTTCGATTAGTACTAGTGGTGAGCGATGTTCATTTTGGCCATTTGTGGTGTATTGAACATTGCGTTCAGTACTTCAGGACTCAGTGGGGTGACGGAGTGTGTTGGTGCAAAGTGTAATATATTGGTGCATTGTGTGAATTTGTGATAATCGTGTCAAAATTTATGATTCAACTTTACTTGTTTTTGGGGTCTTGCGTTTTGCTTCCCGGTGTAAAGCGTCGTCACACACTTCCGGGTTTACGTGCGCTCATGCAGAAACAGTTTGTGTGTGTGTCTCCTCTGCTACCCCCCTCCCCTTTTAAGGGGTGGGGGCTCAGTCTAGCCCAAAAAAAAACACCAAAAAAAAATTATGTCCTTGTTGTAGCATATGTTGTCCTGAGAGAAAGGAAGGTAAGAGAAGAGAGAGGGACAGAATTGTACGAGGAAGAGAATGAGGACCGTGTGAAGGGAAAAAAGTGGTAAGGTTGGTGGGGAATAGGGGGTGGAGGGGCTTTTGATGGAGGGGGGAGGAAGGTGGGAAAAAGGGCAGGCAGGTGGGATAGGAGGGGCGGGATGAATGCTGGGCGTTAAATGTGTTGCTACTTCCGTATTCATGTAAGTGTCTAGTGCACCCCATAACATATGATTATGTTTGGACGAGTCGTAGTTGAATGCTGGAAGTGATCCGATTGTGTGCTTGGATTCTTGGCGGTAAGGCCTGATCAAATTATGATTTGACGTGGATGTCTTAATCGTTTTTTCCCCCATTTCAGTTTGTGTTTGGTCTTGCACGTTTGGGCTTAGATAGAACCTCTAGATCGTCTTCCGTCTTCAATTCCTTATTTCTTTTTTGATTTGGTAATTTGTTTTGGTATGGCAATGTTGTGTTTATTGGTATTTTTTTTTTCTTGAAACAATTGGTATTTGTGGTCGGTGGTTTCATGTCCATGTAGGCCTACGTATTGTTTTATCCTTAAATATATATGTATACATATTTACCATGCTCTCAATGATTAGTTTTGTACAGATGCCATTTCAAATCATATAAAGGTCAAGTGTTTTTCGTTTAACTTACGGCGTCAATCTGGTTTTAGTGGCTCAAGCCGGTGCGCACGTGAGTTACTTATTGTGGTCACGTTATTAATAAGTTTCAAATGCTGGGCTTTTGTTGTTAGGTAATCCTTGTGTATATTTTGGCATTTTAGTGACGTGCAATTGGTTTTGTCCATACGGATTGAATTCGATGCTCCTAAGCCTGACTTTTAACTAGTTTTAATGATCGTCAGCCTTAATACCAAGTACCTTCTGTGGTAAAGCAAATCGTTTTGGTTCATCCTCTGGATTTTTAATTTCGTTATGACATTGTTTCCACCAAAATTTCTGGGAATTCTTTTCTTGGCGTCCTTCCCTTTAATGCCTCTTACACTAATTTCTAATGTTGCTTAGATCTCAATTGCAGCTTTGCTAATGGTGTGACGTTTGTGTGGCGTATTCATTCACGTGTGTTAGTTAAAGTATCACTTGGGTTTTTATTTGTTGCCTCGAATTGAAGATGTAAGATGAAACTGGCTTACGCAATGCTGGAGGCTCCGCAAGTTCTGGGGATGAATAAGTACTGGAACTGGTTGTTTAAAATCGACTCAGATGACTAAAGGACAGGTAGTGCGTAGGAGAAGTATGGTTTACCGACTTTGGACTCATAGTATCGAGTGATGGAGGCTAGGATCCTGTGTTCAGCATCTTTCCTTGAATGGCCGTTTCTTCCAGCATCCTTGTGGCCTGCTAGGCACCTCGTGTATGTGGGGCTGTTTATCAAACGTAGGGGTAAGTCTTGACACGTTGCTTGACCACTCATGGCAACAGTTCCTAGCCCCCCCTGAGACTTCCCTCCAGCAGTAGCACCGTTTGATCTTTGAATAAGAACACTACGATTCATCATTGCATTGCATTGTAACTCTTGATGGGAAGGTTGAGTCGTCTAACTTATATCAACATGTTAAACCACTGCTTGGAGATATGGCCATGGCTATGACAATCGAATTAACTTTACCTAATATGGCGAGTACCCGAAAAACCACCACATGCATCGTATTTCGGCATCTGTTCGTTTTTGCAAATCGCAATTTTTGGGTTCTTCAAACAATGTTCATATCTTTGCCATATTGTGTACCGTGCCAGCTGATAGTACCATAAATCGCATTGTCGGAGAAACAGTCAGACTAACCGTGGCAGGCCATCTCATCACACGGGAGTC
>JAMKCH010054894.1:0-16012 GCA_023653785.1 Ophioderma brevispina | reverse complement strand
GGTGCCAGGATTACAAAATGATGAATTTATCACAAAAACCCAAACGTGATTGCTTATAGCCATCTTGTGACATCATGGACTCTTGAAGGTAAGGGGAAACAAGCAGTGGCGTAACCAGGGGGGTGAGTTGCCCCCTGCCAGAACCCTTGCACCCCCGTCAGCCCCAAAATAAACTGTCCATTTTACAGGGACTATGAGAAAGGACCCAAATTTCGCCACCCTCATAAAATGCATTCGACACCCATCTGCCCCCATTTGCCAAAGATCTGGTACCCACTGGAAAGAGCTGAAAAACCCAGTTATGAGGAAAAAAAGATTGTGGATACAACGGAACTACGGGTTAGAACACTGGGAGTACTTTGAGATAAAAGGTTTTTAAAACCGAGAGTTAATATGGGATGAAATAATTGATGGTTTTATTATTTAGAAACTATGTGAGCTACAGGGGTGGGAAAAATGGTTATAAAATGTCATGTTATTTTGCTTTGGTTCTGGAAGGACGGAAACTAAGGGTAGGACATGGGAGTTAGTTGAGCATAAAATAAAAATATACGCGAAAGTTATTACACGGGATTTTAAAATATTGCCGTTTTCTTAGAAAATGCCAAATACTACCCCAACACTCATGCTTTGGAGTTATGGGATATTACCTTGAGTATGAGTAATGCATATTACAGGTATGCGGGAACTTGAGTAATTAAAATGTTACGAATTCCGAATGTTGGGTGAAGTATAAAAACTATTTATTTTGCATACACAATATCCAAAGTGGGAGAAAGAGTTGTATTTCAAAGACATAAAAAAACACCCAACGCAGGGGTGTAAAAAAGTGGGGAGCTGGGAGAATCCGTCAAGGAATGAGAGCCAGAATTGAGGAAGGAAATGAGGCTAAGGGTAAGAAGATGAAAGAAAAAAAAAGGAAAGAAAACGAGGAGGAAATGAAAGAGACACTTTGGGTCACTTCCGGTTAAAATCGGGACGAGGGTGTTCGTGCTTGGGTCAGGCCCTTAAGCTAGTACAGCACATTTTAAACTATTTTACTCCTTTGGGAGAACTGATAGTGTATTTTAACATAATGCAGAATGGCAGGGTTTTAGTTTTTATAAAAATTTTTGAATCAAAACAGGCACTTTAAAAATAAGAGCAGAAACGACTGTCAGGAAGGGTTATCAGTCAACACGAAGGGCTATTATTAGCATAAATCCACCTGCACTCACTAATGTTTGCCGTACTGACTGATAGTGATATTGTCAAATATGTCAGGTATACAACACACCTTTTTGACTTCAACACGATTTCATGTACGAGTGTCTATCCTTTGAAGCGCACCCTCATGTAGTTCATTGTTCTTGTGCATTGATGGTCTTAACTAGAGATCACTGAAACAAAACTAAAAGCACCCTCTGTAATTCTATGTTCTTGTGCATTGATGGTCTTAAATCATAGATCACTGAAACAAGCTAACACCACCCTCTGTAATTCATATGTTCTAGTGCTGATTGAGGTCTTAAATCATGAAAGCCACTGAAACAAGCTAACAGCCCCTCTGTAAGTCCATATGTTTAGTGCAATTGATGGTCTTCAAATTAGGAGTGCCTAGTCTTGTGGGGGTTCCATGGAACCCCCAAGGCAAGGAAACCACTTTCCCAAGGAATTTTCAAATGAAACTCATACCACATTTGAGGCGTCATAGACAAGGCCAAAGGGCAAATAAATGAGTTCGGTTTATTGTTTGCGAAAATTAGGGGTAAATCAGTGTTCGAAATGCGTCAAAATTGCAGCAAAATGCAACATGTTCTGTGATCCTGCTCCCACAGCATACCACTTTGCACATCATGTTTAATGTTTATATCTGCCTCTAGAAGAACCAATTACATATATTAGCACAAACATTCCATTTTGTACAGTCTTGTATTTGTTAGGGGCCGAAATATGACATGTATTTGCCATAGGTTTGTACAGCAATGGCGCGTAGTCCCTTGATGATGAAGTTGGAATGCTTATTTTCAGCAAATAAAAGGTGATTATTTTTTCGGATTATGTAAATAATTTTGTATCATGCATATGAAACATAGGAAGGAAAAATATCTGCAACAGGTTGTGCTAATTTTTATTTTTTGGTGCCTGGGGGGTCTAGGAACCAAGCTAACGGGCCGAGAAAGGAAATTTTAGTAATTTTTTTTTATGGAAAGAAATGCATTGATAAGTTACACAATTACAAAAAAAATTAGAATTCAAAAATACAAATCTGGGGTCTATGGCCCCCCCCCCCCTTAGCCACTTACCGTATTGTTCCAAATATAAACGCCCGGGCGGGCGGTGGCATTTTTCAAAAGGGAGGGCTAGTCAAAAATGGAAAGTAAAAAGTCCTAAAAACAATAACCCTAACAAATGCTATTTTCGCTGAGTCCAATAATACAAAACGAACGAGCAGGGAGACGCTGTTTTCGCACCTCCAAGGTCAAAGTTCAATACTAATTAAAAACCTCATACAACTGTAACAACAGCGATATGAATACGGATTACGACAGTTCCGGCCCAATTAATTCAGGGATTTAGGTCGCTTAACTAATTTTTCTTGAATTGTTTTATCTCCAACTCAAAGGATGGTCATACGATTGATTTAGTGCTCTACGTTTGGAAGTAATCTGTAAGACCAATGTTGTGTTTTACCAATCTGGTTCCGACAATCAGTTGATTGACTGTAACTTACTGTTCTAAACAATACATACAGGGTAATTTCTACTGTTAGAAAATTTAAACACATGATAAATATTTTATTTGCCAATCATCTTACTATGGACGTCGATGGGCTCGATTTACGAGGCCAATGTTGATGAGAGCTTGATAAGTTGGACCAATGTGTTCGAATGTGCTTGAGTCTATGCTCCCCCTCAACAACGTTCTCGGACTATCAGACCACGACTTCCAGGTGTTTAATAACGATATCAAAATTGCCAGGAGGGATCGTAGGAGATTCCATGAGCGCAAATGGCACAAGAGCAAGAGTAACACTGATCATGAAGCATATGTGGGTCAGATTAATCGTGTCAATGGATTAATTCAGTCTGCCTAAAGAAGTATATTACATGATTATCCTTGAAACCGCAGACAGTAAGAATATGTTTTCCACTTTGAAATAATTGTTAAATACCAATAATAGAAAATTGCCTGATGCCAATCGCTGAATGATCTGTGTAACTCATTTGCTAGCTTTTAGGCAAAAAGTTAATTAGAATCAGAAATGAACTCGATGGTATTAATGGTGATCAGGTCGATGTTTAAAATAATGACGCTATTACAGAATCAATGTATTCGCCCCTGTTTAGTCTCACACTCTTTGGAGATTATTTTGTCAACACCTAAACAAAGTTCTCATCTTTAGACACAATTCCTTCTGGCTGTTTAAAGATAACATCGATATTTTCATCGAACCACTTACTGCTATTATAAATCAGTCTTTCAGAAGCGGTGTTTTTCCGTCGAGGCTTCGAGAGGCGGTTGTAACTCCCATTCTCAAGAAGCCCACCTTGATAAAAATATCCTCAAAAATTACCGTCCGGTATCCAACATCAGTTACCTCTCAAAGATTATGGAGAAGCTTGTCTGCGCCCAAATAAACGAGCATTTGAACCAAAATTCTCTTCTTGAAAAATTCCAATCGGCGTATCGAACGCAGCATAGTACCGAGACGGCTTTACTACCGTGTCAAAACAGATATTTTGAAAGCTTTAGACAACAACAAAGCTGTGGCCGTAGTGTTACTAGATCTATCTGCTGCTTTCGATACAGTTGATCATCAATAATTACTAATCTTGTCTGCAATCCATTCAAAATATCGGGCGCTGTGTTGAATTGGATTAAGGTCATATCTGAAATCGCCGTCTTTTGCGTTTCCAATTCGCGATAAGTTTCTCTGACAATTACAACTGATTTTTGGTCTACCCCAAGGCTCTGTGTTTGGGCCGTTGTTTTTTACTATTTACACTTACTACATTGGGGTTCTCCATTCGCAAGCACAATCTTTGTTATCATATGTATGCTGATGATACCCAGCTTTACCTTCCGTTCAATCCCAAGGAAGCCATGCAGGTGAACAAGCAGCGGCTAAGCTGTCTTCATTTATCGATGAAATCAGTGCGTGGATGAACCAAAAACAAACTGAAACTTAATCACGAGAAGTCCCCGAATTTTTTATTGCACCCACCCAAAGCGTCGGCCTATAATCGGGAGAAAGTCAGTAAGATCTTGCCTGAAGGATTGGTGATAATGTTATTCAGCAGGTCAGCAAAGAATTCATAACCTTGGCTTTGTTTTTTGATCGAAAATTTTTCCATGACTGATCAATGTGAAATCTGTGGTCCAAGTCGGCCAATTCCCATCTCAGATGTATTTACAGGATTCGCCGTTATATAACAGGTTTGGAAGTTGCCACATCTTGTCCGCGTCACTGATTTTGTCGCGTCTTGATTGGGCCTAAATGCACTCTTACTCAGAATTCGGTCGACGACCGGACGCGATTGCAAAAAGTCCAAAATAGAGCAGCGAGAATAGTGTTTCAAGGCTGGAAGGCTCCTCCGTCAGCGCATTTGCTTAAACATCTCCATTGGCTGCCATTAGAACAGAGAATTATGTTTAAATTCTTCTTTATGTTTTTTCAAAGCTCTGAATGGCCTAGTTCCGTCTAATCTCACAGAGTATATTGAGCATCGGAGATCGCATAGGTACAACTTGCGCATGGACGATGGATACACTTCTCTTGCATATTCCCATGACCATCAGGGTTATGGTGATAAATCGTCTAGCGCTGCTCCTGAGACTGAATATACGGTCCTTCAATTTATAATTCCGTTTTGTCCCCTTCAGTTTCTGGTTTTTAAAAAGCGGGTCTTAAAACTTATTTATTTCCTGTGAATAGTTTGCCTCCGCCTCCGGGGTTTTTTTGACTTTTTAAAAATTCAGCGGGTCCTGGTGTTATTTATTTTCTTATTATTATGGTGTGAGCAGTCCTGCATATGAACAGACACGTTTAGCATGATGTTGGTATGTGTGGTTTGGGGTTGTTGTGTGTGGTAGGTGTAGGGTGTGGATTATTTGTGTGTGTGTGTGTGTTTGATGGTGCGTGAATATGAAGCTTTTTATTTATGTGGTGTGTGCACGTGTATTTTTAGGTGTAGGTTGTGTTTTATATTTATATATTTATAGCCTATGTGAGGGGGTGTGTTTGTGGGTTGGGTGGTGTGTGCGTGGTGTGTGTGTGCTTGTGGGAGTGAAAGATTAATTCTAAGGTTTAGCTTATTAGGTGTGATTTTTAACTTGTAATTGTAAATTCTACTATTTTATAATATGTATTGAGAGCTGGTCTCTATGTAATTTTATAGGTCTCAGCGCTTTAGATCTTGAAATAGCGCTTAATAATACCTTTATTATTATTATTATTATATTATTAATCCCTAACACTGCCAGGCTGTATATTGTGAGACGTACCACAGATCACAATATACCACAACTGTCATCATAACTTGCACTTCCATAGACCACAAACTCTCACAAAATTTGATGTGGTATATTGTGGTAAATGCTTAGTAGTTAGATAAATCTTACCTATACAAATTGGAGTAACTCATCACATACTACAATATACCACAGTAATAACAAAAAGCGGCCCATAGGACAATGTAGCGGGGCTGCCAAAGAGTTGCCGCCCAGGGGAACCTTGGTTTTATAGGCTTACATACAATGGCGCGGGGTCGGGTGTGCGGGATGTACGTGAATGTACCATACTTTTAGTCATGATAAGATCACATACCACAACTCCAAAAATCTTGTAGGTTCTGTAACTCTCATATACCACAATATAACCCCAATGATTACCTGTGTGCTTTTTTTTGGTATGGTGTAGAGCTTTGTTAGGGTTATCCAAAAATCGTAGGGGGCGTTTATTAGAGCAAGGGCTTTATTAGAACAACACGGTAAATGTGTTAAGCATGATCACTGAAAAAAAACAGCTAACAGCACCCTCTGTAGGTAAAGAATATGCTATATCTGTGTGTTGGCATTTATTGGCCTGTAGTTTATTACCATCAGGTATTTGCTATATTCCCTGGGAGAATTTGTGTGCATAATATTTACATTCATTGAGAAGAATATTGTGAGTGTCCAACAAGTGCTTCAACTCAAAGATAGATACATATATTTGAATTTCAACAACCTTTTTGAGGGGAGGCCTAAGGTCTTCTGTTTCAATTAAAGAGATTTCACATAACAGTTGTCCCTAAAAATGTGAAAATTCTGTTTTTTGTACAGGGTGTCTCAGAAAGAATGTTACCCTCCAGAAACGGCCATTTTTACTTACTTAATCAATTATTATCCTTGTTTTAGCTTTATATTATGAAAATATGTAGTTTTTTGTGAACATATGGTGAAAACAAGAAAGAAAACGGTGAAAAAATAACCAAACAATTAGTATTTCCTAAAAATGATGCAAACATACTTTGTCCACGGCTAGCATTAGCAGAGGAGACCATGGATGCCAATATCCCCGACATAAAAATGTTTAAGACCCTCCTAGCCAATAATACTCTCAAATTTCAAGGTCCGTTGCTGGCTGGTTTCAGAGTTTATTGTTCAGTTCTCTACGCACACAGCATTATTTGCACCTGATCGTCCTGTTCGTTGACGATCATATCTCTCTCCTTGGACTTCTTTGGAGTCTTGCAATGCTCCAGATTTTTTTCTCTGTTCTCCTTGATTGCCATTTTACTGGGAACCCTACATTACATTGACGGAAAACGTTTATACCCATTCACAATGAACGATGGTCCTTTACGCCCAAGAGTTCAGTAGAATATGCCATTGTCAGTGATTGTAGGAGTTATGCCCAATGCAATTATTTGGAAAGTGCGCTTTAACCAAATTCATATCTGAATTATGATGGAAGACGGGTGAGGGGATATAGGTCACTTAATTCTGCAGAACAAATTAAGTGAATGTTTCTGGTGCTTTTTAGGCATTACATGCGAACAAATTAATTAAATGTAGGACTTATGTGTGCCCAAATCCATAAGAATTACAATGTACATGTTTCTCTGCTATTAGTAGCCATGGACAAAGTATGTTTGCATCATTTTTAGGGAAATAGTAATTGTTTGGTTATTTTTTCACCGTTTTCTTTCTTGTTTTCACCATATGTTCAAAAGAGTATATATTTTCATAATATAAAGCTAAAACAAGGATAAGAATTGATTAAGTAAGCAAAAATGGCCATTTCTGGAGGGTAACGTTCTTTCTGAGACACCCTGTACTAATGCAAAGCTATAAAATATCCCAATGTGAAATGAAAAGCTGAGAATCATTACTTTGGTACAAAAATTGTGAAATTTCTGATTTACTATAGGAGCAAATACTAAATTCAGCTTATGTTTGATATTGAAATTAAGCAAATCAAAATCACCTTTTGTTTTCACTTCCAGGGCATTTCTGTAGCCAAATACAAGGTAAGGAATCTATTGGGGTCTTATATGAAATCACTACATATAATACAATATATGGATGTCCCAAAATCTCTTGTTCCACCTTTAAAGGCTGACTCAGAGATTTCCCAAGGATGGTGCCCTCAGTTTTCTAACAAATTGTGTTTTGTACATGTACATAATACCTGTCCACATACTAGTTTTTAAATCTGGTTTTGTCCCCACAAAATGGGGGTGGCCGGATTCACCTCACCCTCAGCAATACTGAGCAGGATTACTAATCACTATGAGCTAGTAAAATCTCAATTCCCTTGGCACAGTTAGCTTTCATTCACCAATGTATATAGAAAATACACCCGTTTTTTTTTGGTATGATATATGATACCCAAATCACACAAGGTCAGTTCATGTCAATGTATGTACAAGTACAGCCCACTGAATTGTGTCCTTGGTAGATGAGCTTACTGTGAAATAGCTAAGCTCAAATCAAATGTCCTTCATATAGAAAATCACAACTTTGTTATAAAATTCCGGATGTGGAATTTTTGTTATATACAGTATCCTGTGGTACTGTATGTTGTACGACACATCGATGGTTATTATTTCAAAATGAAATATCCATTTCACCTCAAACTTGGTAATTGAGTATTTTAGGTGACTATCTTTAGTTCTATTTTTAATTAATACACAAAAAAATTATATTTTAAAATATTTAAGTCAGCCTTTTAAAACAAAGCAATTTCCTTAAAACAAAAAAGAATTGGAGGAAAAAGTGCCCATACAAATTTTGATTAAAACAAAGCAAAGCAAAATAAAACAAACTACCAAAAGCAAAATAAAACAAACTACCAAAAGGAATGTAAAGGAAAAATTGCCCATACAAATTTTGATTCAATTCACACACACGCACACACACACACACACTAGCACACTAGAGCTGGGAGTTTTGTGTGCCTGTATACATGTTGATATCGAAAGATGACTGCTGAAAATGCTATTCTAGCACCATAAATTGTTTGTAATCAATTTTCCCGCCTTTATATCATCCAAAAACGTAACATGTTTTTAAAATTACATGTACATAAAAAAACTACATCCCTGATGTTTTGAATCCAGATTAAGCAATTAAATGTCCCAAATGCCCAGGGAAACACATGAATGACACACGCTATGGCCTGGCTATGGGTGCCACTATATTTTAATTGTTTGTGTCGCCTGCCTTAAGGCAGGAAGACACACGGGGATCACTTTATCCACTGTAGTTGTTGTTCAGATAGCAAGACTAGTTAATGACATCGAGACAGCCATCCAGAGGGGGCGGGGGTTTGGGGCAGTCTTCATGGACCTAACTGCTGTGTACGATGCGATCTGGCATCGAGGTCTCTGCCTCGGGCTGCTCGAGATTCTTCCTGTGTCGGGTTGTTAAGTTCCATATGTGCTCATCCAGGACGGTTATCTTTCGTCCTGGAGACATCCAAATCGGGCAACGCAGTAGAAAGCTGCATTAACTTCGGAATAGGTGCTAACACGGGGTTTGTCCTTGGCACCAACTATCTTCAACTCTACGTCTCAGCTTATGCCAAAGGGAGATTGTTCGCAGTGATCCTGCGCAGGATCGACGCGGGGCACTTGGGAAGACGCTGTTCCTTTGAAGTCCTTGGAAACAGTGTTGCGAAAGAGACCTAATCACTGTGAGCCAAATTCTTCCACAATGGCACTTTTGAAAAACTCAGCAAACCCAAGACCGTAGGCTCATGCTTACCACCCTTTGCATAAATCGATGCGCAAAAGGGAACCTTGACATTTCACTCTAGTATGGAGAAAGAAAAACTGTCACAGACCAACCCGAAGTACCTTGGCAGTCACAATGGGACGCAGCCCTTACTTTTAATCAACACCAAGGCGTCGCTGCAAGACGCAAAGTCTGTGTCAACCTCTCAGAGGCTCGCGGAATGGATGGGGTGGTGAATCTTTTAAAACCTTACATACATCAATCTGTTGCCTTGGCATACACCATGTTGATGTTACTACTGTAGATATCCTTTCTAGCTGCATGGTTATTACGCCATTTACTGCATTTCCAATATGTCTTTCTCCAGAGTTAGTTTAATGCACTGCTGATAATACTTTAGTGCTATCAGTATTGTTATTTCATACGTGAGGCATATCCCTTGGACACCCACGGTTCCGGGACAATGATACCATTTTCTTTTTGCTTCTTAACATGGTATTTCGGGAATCTATTTAGGCCTATGATGATATCTCCTAGAGCGCGATTTGTAGTTTAGTTTTTGGTTGTGTATGACGTTTCATCCGCTATGTTATAATATGCTGAGTTGCCGAGAATTATAATCACTTGAAATAAATACAACTATAGGCCTACATGGTTCAATTGTAGAATTTAATTCTCATATCTGGGTGCTACGAGATTCATTGCAAAATTCGATTCTGTGTTTCTGTCGGGAATTTGCATATAAAGAGGACGCTTTATGCCGTACTTCTACGCAGATATTTACACATTCCGGCTTTGCTTATTTATGTTACGTGGGATAATAAGGTTCTTCGGCGAATCCCCACGGGTTACTGCAGAGCAGGTGTTTCATGTGATATGTGCGGGATGGATCCTTTTTAGTAGCGTTTCCGGGAAATCCCCGAGGATTCCACGTGCGCCGCTGGCGGTTTCATGTGCGCGGTGGTTTAGATTCCTTTATAAATTGAAACCTTTTACCAAATTGTTTTGGCGTGGCACCATAAGGTTTACTGTGGCGAAAGGACCGAAGGTTTTTTGAGCTCGGCGGCATCGCAGCCCGGGTGATGGAAACTGTATGCAAGTTCGTCTTTGTGCAACTTCCGCATTTGGTTCACGGCTGATTGTATTGACAATCGGTGGCCTGTGTTTATCAGGTATCAGCCAAATCCCGTTACAAACTTTGTGCACACAAGTCTGCTGCAAAAATTTTGTCAAAGAATGATTTTCCTTTGCGTTAAGTTAAACATGAATGTTAATACTTGGTTCTCGTTATGTATTTAACTTTCATGGTTGTTGGTTAGCAACGTCAGAAAGTAATTATTAGTCTCGATGATAGAGTATTCTTCGTGCGTTCAACCTTGTACACCGAATTTGGGTTTAACTGCTGAATTCGGTCACATTATCCTGAAGAGCTCTACTCTAAGCGAATTTTTAGCTTTGCTTTGTGGCCAAATTTCGATTTTCGGATTCGCCGTGATCAGTCGTAGTCGCGTCAGTCACGTCTACTTAGTGGCGGAACAAGTCATCCAGTAAAGATGGTTGTGATATCCTACAATTTTCGTTACCTCGATCATGACCGTCCAGACGCTTTTTGTTTCTATGCATGTTCGGTCGGCTTGCCAGAGTAGTAGTTAACAAAAACCAAAAAAATTCCAGAAGAGGCGTTTTAACTATAGTTATAAACGGTCTCTGATTTCCAGCGCAAGTATGTGTAGAGCTTTCCCTTGATCTTCATTCTCGAGCAATTGCTGCGATTCTTGACGTTTTCGTTTTTGCGGGGGTGGGAGGGGTGGTAACAATTAATGTTGTGGTTTACAGTGTGTCTGGCATTCCCAAATTGCCTTCTTGAGACATATTTGACGGATTTTTGGGGAAAATTTGGTCTGTCCTGAGCAGGTACGTTTTGCTATTGCCGGTACTTATCAGGTTGGAGCTTTCACTGCATTTTGGCCAAGTGGGATATTTAAGCTTAATTGTTTAAGTACATTATGTTACAGGCCATTTTATGACCTAGTCTTTGGCCTAATCTGTTAATTATTTTATTTTCCTTTTGTTGTTTTATCTTTGTGGTTCCCCTTTTCGGGGCTCTGGGTTCGCTCACCTCCGTCCTTGCTTCGGCGCTAGTCTGACGTTGAGCAATTGGATTGAGTCTACGTCAGAGCAAGTTAAGTATTTAAGCCAGCAGCATCACTAACAAAAAGCAACTTGGTGCTTTGTATGTTACTAAGGCAGCGCTAATACGTACCTGAAGTAAGCTCTACCATCCCAGTCCCCCTGAGCGAAACTCCGCCTTATGGTAGGGTAAGTGCGAAGGAACGATGGATTGGCGTGGTGCTGTGTTGGGTAATATGTCCACACGGGGGAAACCACCACCCCTTTTGGGTAGGGGTTTATTTTAGAGGTATATTTGGAGGTTCTGCATTCCCAGAGAGGATGCAATGTATTGAGTCGAACGTTCAGGTAAGTATTGCCGCCCTTAGTAACATACAAAGCATCACCCAAGGTGCTTTTGGTAATTTAAGACCAAGGTCAGAGTAGTAATGGAAGGTACAATATACTTTAGATTTAGTTGTATTTCTTATTTATTCCTATTTCATAGGTTAAATTGTTTCCATAACTTTCTCCGACTAGCAATCTCTATCAGACAAAAAATATAGTTTCATTAACAAATTCTGGCGTATTATTGTTACCATTGTTCCAGGAATGCAGACATAAAATAGCCATAACTAAGTTTTTTAGGATCGTCTTAATGTTGAGGAGCAACATATTCGAAAGTCCCAAGTTTCCCCCGTGTGGAAGTGAGAAAAGTAAGGTTTGTACAGGGGTACAAATTAAAAATGATGGCAAGTGAGTTTTAAATCATTGGCAATTATATTTTTTAGTCACAATGATAAGAAAATGTATAATTTGCTTATATTTTGACCTTGTAGTGTAAGAAGACAGGTGCCAAATAGTTCAGGTCAGCGGGGTAAATTATGCCAAAACAGTTTGTTTTAATTTTAATCAAATAATTCAAATTATTGTAACCTCTTACGGACACATTGTGGCAAAAAAGTCATCAATCATCTATATCTTTTAAATATTGACAGCTAGTGATCCTCTAAAGACCCTGTAGAACCTATCATAATGAGCCCCTGGTAACTATGCAAAAAATATTTGAACTGTTGAAACATCTTTTCGGTTTGTACACAACAAGGATGAACACAGGGAATGTACTTCTGAAAAAGCACCGGAGCATTCAGAAAGCTTTACTACCGCCCGGGTTATGACCTTGAAACCGTCATTCCTTACTTTTATAGTGAACAAACAAATTATATCTACATCTACAGTATCTGTACTTTCAGACTTTAAGAATATTGATATTGGGATAACCTCAAGGATCATCTTGGCTCTTGTATTAATTTTTTGTTGCTGACTTCTTTACCTGGATCAGTTCATGCAAATGGTGTTATGTATGCAGATGGACACTACCCTTTGTAGTCAGTTCATCTGCCCAATCACCCTACACAATGAGCTTAACACTAACTTGACTAAATTGCTCATGGTTCAGCAAATAAATTCCTTGGAAAATAAAAAGAACGAAATTCATTGTTGGTTTGAACTCAACAGATACTAAATAAGTAAAAACATATTTCTGAATGTATGGAAAATAGTTTCTAGATAAGAGTCAATTCTACAGTATTGGGTGTTATTTTTGATCCAGGATTTAGGTGGGAGCGCATCATGCCGATTATGTGTGGTCAAATCAAATGTGTCCCAAGGAGAATTGGTTTGGTTTGTTTGTTGTTTATTTTAATCAGGAGAATTAAGCATTATCTTCCTCATACTAATAGTCAATAGGTTGCCCCAAAGCCTTGGTCTTCTCAGTTTGACTAATGCAGTTCGTTTGGTCCAATTTCAATAATGGGCACCATAATGATCTCCAAATTTGCAAAACAGGACTGGACCGTGTCTTTGTATGCAGGGACATTCGAACCTCGGTGGACAAAAGGATGAAAGACCTTGGTTTGGACTAATTGAGGAGAAAAGCTGGAATATCCGATCTTAATTTTAAATTTTAAATGCCCATTTTGGCTCGATTTAATCTCTTCTTGTTACTTTGAATTAGTGCATAAAACACATTAAAAGGCACCACTCGTAGTCAGGCCATTCAGAACATGTGCTCATTCCTCCACTGGATACCCACAAGTTGCCCGGTAAAAAGAACCATTCAACAAGTACATTTGACGCAGCTATGCTACTCTGGCAATAGAATTATACCAAAAGGCCCGAAGTAGTAAGTAAATTCGATTCACAGTGTGTTTACTTAAAGTAACCATAACCACATGATTTATCCGTTAATAGTTTAGATGTGCCTATGTAATATGAAATTGTGTCTGTGATGGTCTTAATCATATTGTGGGCGGTGTTTGTAGGTGTACCATTTGCATGCATTGTGTTAGTGTTGTATATGCTTGTATCCCATGACATGTGTAGTATGTGTTCGTGTATGCGTGTGTGTGTGTGGTGTGGTTATGCTAGATCTTCAAGTGCTACATTTATTTTATGTACCCATATGTACCATGGTCTTACATAGACCATAAAAGTATTATGTGTCCATGTAAGATTCTGTCACTCTTATAATAAATTAATTTCTTTATGTATACTTGTATTTATATGTAATTACCTTGTTCATTTTGTCTCCCTGGGAGAAGACCAAACATTTGTATTGAAGGATTTCGGCATAAATAACGCTTTAAAGAAAATACAATCATAATTACCCTCAAATTACATTTTTAATGCTGATGAGTGATGACACCATCCCACAAACATGGATATACTTGAACACAGTGGACATTTAGGATTTGCCCAGAACTGCATTACAAACAACTCTTGTGCCTCCATTAAATAGGAGACACGAACTTGGCGGCCCCCTCCCCCCCTCCCCCCCCCCCCCTTTTCCTTCTCCCCCTTCCGACTTCTCCTTTCACTCCTTCTCCCCCCTCCCCCCACTTCTTTCTCCTATTCTCTTTTTTCTTTCCCCCCCTTCTTTCTCTTCCCCTTCTTTCATGGTACCTTGACTATCTATGTCTCCTCACAACATCTTTAAAAAACAAATAAGCTATGGCTTATTTATTTCTAGGTGTGCTATAGGAAGTCGACAGGATTTTTGTTTAGAAAGCCACAGTGGGGGGACAAGACACATTGTATCAGATATGGGTGGCGGTTGTGCAAAATAACACAGGCTGTTCAGATATTTTGAAATATATTTTTGTGGGTTTAATAAATAAAAAATTAATCAACTGACAAATAAGATAGTGACTTAAAAATGTTCATTCAAAAGTTTTGAGACGAATTTCAGATTTTCATTTATAATGCTTAGGGTAAACGATTAGTAAGTTAACAGTGCCATTACGATACGTGTTAAACAAAAATTCCGGATCCGGATGAATTTTATTTAACAAAGTTTTGATTTCATATGAAGGACTTCGATTTGGCTTCGCCCATTAAAACAGTGATTATATTTCTTGGCCTAATCGCTAATGTAGGCAACCGTAATTCTATTTGTAAGATCAATTGGGTCTGCCTGGCATGATTGCCAAATATTATAAATAAATACTGTACACAAACACATACAACCACTTCATGACTTCCAAATTTGGAATTGTTGATAAAGTGCCCTTTTCTGTTAGTACATATTTTTCACCCTCATTCTGAAGATGATTTCAGCTTGTTTGATGTAACTAGCCAGGTATAATGTAACTTGACTAGTGATTTTCTTTAGCAGAAAAAGACCAAAATAGTCACGAGAACTGAACCAATTTGCCATCTGATAATGGCAGCAGCCATATTTGATTCGCCGACCTCTGTGACCTCCCAACCTAAATTTTTTTTTATTCAGAGTATTGTGAATATCATACTCTGAAACCTCTTTGAAATATTGGGATTTTGAACTTTTTAAGCAATCTGAGTACTGTATATTAGATGTCAGATGCATGAAAACGAGGAAAGTGAAAAAAGTGGGAAATATCATGCTGCCTTCATTAAGCGCCATCTGACCCTACTCATGACCTTGTTTAAAATGTTCTTTTAGTTTCAGAAAACAAATCCACCAAAAAACTGTTTTTGTCCTGAATTTATGAAACTGAATAATATTCCGTGGTTTGTTATTTTTTTAAATACTGCAATATAGAAAAAAAAACAGTGTACGATATTGTAGAATCATATCTGAGTGAAGAGAATGTTGAACAGAAACATTGTCTTCTGCTGAATCTTTGACATTTTACCATTTCGCAAATTTTCCTGACTTCATTACAAACATTCTTGAAATGGAATATAAAATTTAAAATATTGGAAATTCCATATATCATTTGAATTCAAGGCTAAAAGGTTTGTTATTTGTTGCCATATTTTGCACTCAGTATAGACCAATTTTTTTAGGGATAATAAATAGATCTTATTCTTAAGAATTTTCTGAAATTTCCCCCCAAATTTAGGGGTGGGTTTTTACTCGAGCATGGACCTATACTCAGGTCAGTTGGGTATTATTATTATTATTATTATTACTTTATTAAATGTGGATTAGGGCAAATTTCACCTTTTTTATGTATAGATTTGAGTTTGACATAAGCCTTAACTCTGTTCAGCCCTAATGTCAACTGGTAATGATGTACTTTTTTATGTTATTATTTATTAACAAATTATTTATTAACAAAGGATATGCATAATAATTTAAGCAAATTTTGAGATTTTTATGAAGGTTTATTTTAGTCATCCTCATACCTGCCAACCTTCACTGTTTTATATGAAT